>PVIH01016954.1:0-43678 GCA_004025045.1 Sigmodon hispidus
CCTGTTAGTACTCCTTGGTTTTATTGCTCCAAAGTCTAAAAGCCACTGATCTAGCCTCTTTCTACATGGACAGATGAAGGATCAGGACCCTGGGAGGTACTTGGTTTTCTGGGATCACCAAGAGTGAGTCATCTTACTTTGGATATCGGACAAAGAGCTATGAGAGGGGGCCCAGAGAGAAGCCTCTCCTCACAGAGCCAGTGGGAAGGGGAAGCCCTGGCTTCTTAGGGAGAAGGATTCATCTCCAGCTAGGTGAGAGCTGAGGGGAACCAGCTGGTCCTGGGGCTGGACCTGGGCCTCCCTGTGCTTCCTCAGTGCTGTAGGCCCTGTACTTCCTCAGTGCTGTAGGCCAGAGCTCTCTATAACCTTTCCGGCTGAGTTCCTGCCTGAAAATCAGAATGTAAGTGGCTGGGGATTTAATAAGATAACACAATGCTGGCCACAGTCAGTGCTTAGCCACATGCACATGGTTGTCCCCTTCTGTCAGAGGATACGGAGGAATCTGAGCTGCAGAAGGGTCAGACAGAGGTCACTTAGGTCCTTGTCATCTCTGTGTGTTGGATTCACAATAGACTGGAGAGGAAGTGTGCTGTCCTTTGCAAGATGTGTGCATACAGGCTGGTGTCATTTAGTGGGAAATGACATCAGGAATTTAGAACCAAATTGATTGGCACATTTTATCTGAGTGTTATTAGATATGTGTGAGGAGACCAGAGGTCAACCTTGTCTGGAGTCTGTCCTCAGGAGCCGTCTGCTCTGTTTGAGACCCAAGGCTCAGCGATTCTGCTAGGCTGGCTGGCTGGTAGGCAAGGCCCAGGGACCCTCTACCTCTGTGGCAGAAGTGCTGGGGATTGCAAATGTATGCTGTCTGACTTGGCCTTGGACATCCTCTTGCCTCAGCCTCCCAAGTGCTGGATAGACCAGATGTGAGGGCCACCCTCACACTGTATGGGACAGACCAGATGGAGGACCACCCTCATTCTATATCTCTCAGTGCTGTGGTTTATGGTGGCTTAAATATGGTGGAGTTCAGCAGGGTTTTTTTTTTTTTTTTCTGATGAGCGTCAGTTTCCTGGGATGTGAAACAGGCATGGTTATGGAGGCTACCTCCTGAGGCTGCTGGAAGATCTGAAGAGAGGCAGTGTACGGGAGTGCCACCGAAAGCTGCTGTTACCTTTGGGTCCTCCCTGTAGCTGCCCACAGCACCCATTTGGTTCTGAAAGGACGTGGATATTTGTTTTTCATAGCTTCTGAAGGGAAGCACACCAGGGATTAACCCTTGTTTTACAGGAGTGGGTGGGGGTGTGAGGGTGAGGAGTCCTGTAAGGGTAACATTCAGCCATTTTCTGGCCATTCAATGCCCTCCTGTCGTTTCCGAAGACTCAAGGAGTAAATCATCCTTGACGCTAACCTGGTGGGGGAGGTAACGGCCCAGTGAACACAGAAAGGCCATTTGTTGAGGGCCACACAGCTATGAAGTAAATGACAGACTCAGGGCTATCTCTGGAATGTACAGTTTCCCAGATTCTGGGAGCCTGACTTCCTGGGAACTGCATTGGGCACATCTTTGAAGGTGTTCAATCCCCTTGAGTAGATCCTCTGGTAAGCCCTGTCCCCAAGCTGCAGAGAGCACCTTCCTACCACAAGGGTGACTGTGGATATGCCTTGAGGATTCACAGGAAGCTGGAGTGAACTCTGCATGGGTTGCTTATAGGTGACCTTTGCCCCCAACCCTGGCTCAATACTGTGGTCTCACCTCTGTAGGAGTTCCTCTGTGACCAGAAGTACAGTGATGAAGAAAACCTGCCGGAAAAGCTCGCAGCCTTCAAAGGTGAGATAGGGTTACCTGCCCAACTGCCCCCAGAAGAGCTGGCTGTTCCCTCAGCCCATGGCACACAAGACTTCTTTGCCCCACATCTCTGATTCCTGAAGAATGCCCCACTTCCCATCAGGCTTTGAGATGAGGTCCTACAAGAGACAGGAGTAGGCACTTTCTCCTTCCTCAGCCACTGTGGACCCCTGGCTGCAGGCCTGATCTAGCCCTGCCCTCTGTCACATGGCTGCCCAGCATGGCTCAGGTTGGCTCCTATGCTCTCCATCCAGGCCCTGTGCACTCCCAGGGCCCCAGCACACAATCTGCCCTTTGTACACAATCCTTGCATCTCCCCCTCCCTGGTGGAGCCTCTCAGGAGCCCCTGTGGAGAATAGACATTTGTGTCACTGCAGTGGGGGGGGCGCAGAGTTTCTGCCCATTGAATCCCAACCGCACGGGATGAAAAGAAAACAGGACTCAGGAGCCTGCGCAGGGAGAGGGCAGTATAAAGGTTCCTCTGTTCCGGGCCCTGGTGCTTGGTCCTCTGCCAGTGACTCGAAAGGAGAGGAGCCTGGGTACACAAGGAGTGGGCAGATCCACCTTTCCTGTCTCTGGGGTTCACTTGGGGGATGGGAACCCTGAGCTCTCCAGAAGATATCCAAGAGGTCACATCCCTCTTCCAAATGTTTGCAGTTTGGGCATCCTTCCCATCTAAGACCAAGTACCTGCCAATGTGCCTTGCGTGCCTCATCTGGCTCACGGCATAGTTGTCTTGGCCAGGATTTAGATGGCAGTAATAATAATGGCCAGCAGGTGCTGGGTGTCAGCCCACGTAAAGCCCTGTTCAGCAACAACTGGCATGCTCTGCTGACCCCTCTTCCCCCTCCATTAGGAGGCAGATGGTGAAATTGTTCTTTTACAGGCCTACAAACTCAGGCTTAGGGAGGAAGGATTGGCAGAGTGGTCGCATAGCTCACTTAGAGCAGAGCTGAGACTTATACCCTTGTCAGTCTGTCTCTCGAGCCCCAGGTGCTTCACCTAGGTGTATGATGCCATAGAGAGGAGCAGGGCAGGCCTGCAAGGGAGGGATGCAAAGGGCACAGGGGCCTACTCCTTACGGGGGATCTAGGAAGGAGAACAGGATCTTCACTGGGAGGTAAGGGTTAGTCCGATGAGCAGAGAGTCCTAGGGAAGTGTAGTTTAGTTGGAAAGGGAGAAGACCCAAAGGTCCTCAAGCCATCCATTCCTCTGTATCTAGATAGGTGCTCCCTGGGCACCAGACCCATTGGAAGTTGAAGTTCTGAGGAGGGGCCTGAACAGACCTGGGAGAACACTTCAGGCTGAGGGACCAGCCAGTGGAGATGGAGGGGAACAGGGTGCCTTTCATTCTGGTAGCCCTGTGGTGCAGAATAGACCATGCGGGCCTGCTCTGTTGAGGCAGGTCTGACCTGTGTTTGATCCCCTGAACCCATGGAAAGATGGAAGGAGAGAACTGACATCTCAAAATGGTCCTCTGGCCTCCAAACACGTGCACACACACACACACACACACACACACCACACATACACATATACACACATACAACACACACCACACACACACACACCACACACATATACCACATACACATACACCACACATACACACAGACATATATACACACATACAGAACACACACCACACATACACCACACACACCACACACACACACACACACCACACATACACACAGACACATATATACACATACAGCACACACACCATACATACACCACACACTCATTAATCAAGAGATGTAGACAGTTTAAGCAGAAGTTAATTTATCAAGTTTAAGCAAAGCAAACATTCCAAAGAGAGCATGGAATGGGCTTTTGCTTTGTAGAATACAAAGAAGTTTCTATGAATATTTATGAGCTGGATGTGCCATATTCATGGAGGAAAGTGATCCAAATCATAGTAGAACAGATCTTCAGTTTAGGATATTTTTTCCCATGAGCCTTTTGAAAATTTCACAAGGGAGACTAGTATTAACACCACGATGCAGAACATTATGTATCATATATATGGGTAATATATGATATATTTTATAAGTAATATAAAATAACATAATGACATTTGATCTTTTGAGGATGCAGACCTCAAAAGTAAGTGTGTGTGTGTGTGTGTGTGCGCGCGCGCGTGCGCGCGTGTCCGTGGGTGTCCTTATACAATGGGAACAACCAAACTGAAGCATCTAGCATGTTACCCTAAAAAGAGCACTATGGCCCTCAGGAGACACGGCTCCCAACACACACTAGAGCTTCCTCTTAGTTGGCTCTTGCCTACCTGGTATCAGGAAAAGATTGTGGCTCTTCCAGAGACAACAGCCAAGACAGCAGGACTGCTGCAGGGGCTGGGGGGGGTGTCAAGGGCTCCCCCAGGATTTAGGGAGTCCTTTCTGGGAAGTCACTGGTCTGCAGGAAGAGCCGTGGCTACCAAGCTAATGGCAGCTTTTGCTTGTGATTTCCAGAGAAATACATGGAGTTTGACCTGAACAATGAAGGCGAGATTGGTGAGTGAGGCTTCGGAGACAGAGGCCGAGGGAGGGTGGGGAGAAGGCTTGAGATCTAAAGAGCCTTGCTGGTCTGGTGAGGGTCCTGGGTGAGGCTGAAGAGCTCCCTAATATTTCTCTAATGGCCCTGCTACCCTCACCAGCAGCAGGGAACACAGGACAATACTGAATTATTTTCAGAAACTTCCACTGGAGTGGTGGGGCAGGGGGATGGGGGAGCACTGGAATTTTGATTAACATGGCAAAAAAAATGTATGGTGTGTGTGTGTGTGTGTCTGTGTGTGTGTGGGGGGATTAGGGAGTCTGTTCTCTCCTACCACGTAGGTTCTGGGGTTTGGGGATCAAACAGGTTGCCCAGCTTGGTGGCAGGTACTTTATCCACTCAGCTGTTTTTCTTTCCTCTCTCCCCCCTCCCCTTCCTCCTCTTTTTCCCCTGTATTTTGAGACAAGGTTTTGTTATGTAGCTGTGGCTGGCCTACAGTCACAGAGATCTACCTGCCTTAGAGGGTCTCCCAACATACCTGACATCACTCCTTTCTCTTAATAGACTTGTCTGAATCCATGTTCAAACCTCTTAGTAAACTCCAAATTCACTTTATTAAGAAATGAAAAGGGGGGCTGGAGGGATGAACCCTTGCAGACAACCAGGGTTCATTTTCTGGCACCCACAGGGTGGCTCACAACGCCCAATAACTCTAGTTCCAAAGGATCTATCACCTTATTGTGCGGCACGCACAGTACACATGAAAAGCACTCCAACACATAATAACAAATATATATTTTTAAAAACTGAAAATAAAAAGGGAGGGCTGGAGTGATGGCTGACCAGTTTAAACTGTGTGCTGCCTTATCAGAGGGCCTGGGTTTGATTCCCAGTGCCCAGAAAAGGGACTTTTACAAACAACTGTGTGTGACTCCTTCGCAGGGATCTGGCACCTTCTGGTGAATTCTTCTGTGGAAATAGTGTAGTTTTCTCAAGAAGAGTGCTACACAAAACAAATAGAAGCCACCAAGGAAGGACGAGCCTAACAATAGGGCAGGGTTCTGGTGACTTCTGAGATTACTTCATTCAAAGAGAATAATCATCATCTAAGTTTAAAAGATGAAGTCAAAATGTCTTTGTGCACTTCTTATCTGAAGAATTTGTCTTTCATAAGTGAGATTTTACAGTGTTTTATGAATGTCCTATACAGTCTTGAGCTAAAAAGATAAACTTGTAGGTCACAAAGGTCAATGGAGTTCTTACCATACACAGGTCACTGGGAGGTCAAGACATGTTGAGACTGCAAACAGAGCTCATGATCTTGCCCGGGAAACTTTTCTCAGCGCAGACAACAGGGTGTGCTGGTAAACTTCACCTCAGGGGTCACACACAGTCTGACTTCGAGCATGGCTGGCCAGCTGCTCTGTAGGTCTTGTTAGGAGGCTCCCAGGGACCAGAATACTTACCTCCTCTATGCAGGCAATTTTCACGGCAATTGGAAAAAAAAAAAAAATCTTGACTCTTTGCCAGAGACTCATCCTCAGGGTCAAGGGGCTCTTCTCCCCCTCAGACCCTTTATCTTCTTTCTATCCTGTGTCAAGCTCAGCCCACTCTGGATCCTTCCACTCTTGGCCCAGCTTCAGTGCCTGAGAATCCTCGTGGTGAGCCTCCCTGCTAGATTCCTCAGCCTCTACTCTAGAGCCTAGGGCTCCATCCACTTCAGGCCCACGGAGGCCGCTTGACTCATAGACTAAGGGATGGCTGCTTCATTCTCTCCGAGCCTGTTTGTGTTCACTGTTGTACCTCATCCTGCAGTTGGCAAGGAGCTTGGACACTCCATCTCACCTCCAACAGAATCCACTGCTTTCTGCCATCAAGGTGTTGGGGTGTTGGAGGCACTTACATCCCAGGACACTTACATCCTGGTGGGAAGCTGTAGTTTGACCTTTAACAGCAGGGCTGAGCCATTGTCCAGGATGCTCAGTCACCCTCAGTTTGTAGATGGGTACACCAAGACTTAGATGTGAGAGGATTTGGGGGGGCCCCAGTATTGAGACGTGGGCTCAGTCTCAGCCTTTGCCTCTGAGCAGGCTCTCCTTCACTCTGTCCCTACCCAGGATATTCTATTACATGAATGGATTCAAATGCATTCAACTAACACCTGAAGAGCTGAAGAGCATTTAGAATTTTAGACTTTAGATAATTTCATAGTTTTATTTTGAGACGGGTCATGGTAGCTCTGGCTGACCCGTAACTCCGTTTGTAGCTGAGGATGAGCATGAATGTCCAATCATCCTGTCTCCCAGTGTGGGGTAATTACAGGCATGCACTACCACGCTCACTTTATACAGAACAAGGGATGGAACCCAGGGCTGCATGCACGCTAGGCATTCTACCAACTAAGCTGTATCTTCAGTGGGTTTTGGGGGATTGGTTTGGGTTTTTTTGGCCAAGGTTGACCTAGAATTCACTATGTAGCTCAGACTGGGCTCAAGCAATGCTCCTTCCTCAGCCTTTCCAGAGCTTGGTTTACAGACATGCACTACCACAATTAGGTTACTATTTCTGAATTGTAAATAAATTACATTTATCATTTATTTGTTTATGTGGGAGAGCTGGACCACTGTGGCATGTGTTTGACCATCAGAGGACAACTCGAGGGAGTCAGGTCCCTTTTGTGGGTTCCAGGAAGCAAACTCTCTCTCAGGCCTGGCAGCAGGCCCCTTTGCCCATAGTCCTGAGCTATCTTGTGAACCTACTACTTTCTACTTTAACTGCTGGTGATCCGTTTACAATGACCATCTCTCTCGATGGATCTGGTCCCTCGCTGGTTATCTGTAGGGTAAATCTCATCAATGAGAGAGACAGTGGGTCAGGGCATTCAACAGCCCCATGCCACACGTCTCCAGGAGAAGTCTTGTCAGTTTGAGGTTTGGTGGGCAGCATGTGTGCCCTGAGCTCTTTTTCACAGAAGAGCCTGGAAAGCCGGGCAGCTTTGGGTCTGCACACCTCAGCCCAGTTTACAGTCCTGAGATCTGCCCCATCCACCCTTGTTAGTTGATCCATTGTTCACTGTGAACAATTCCCAGGAAGTAGCCTCAGCTGTTGTGGGAGCTGGAGCAGGCAGAGGCCCCTGGGGTGGGATGATTTGCTGGTACCTCCCTTGCTTTTCTTCTGTTTTGTCCTTTTGTTGCCTCCCTGCTCTGAGGGGTATTTTTGGCTTCCTGTCCCTCTAGCCCCGGGAGAGTCTTGCAACAGGAGAATGGGAGTGGCAGGTGGCAATGGTCTCTGCCTGCTGTGCTAGAGAAAGTCTGACTTTCAATGCCTGGACTCAGGCAAACTCCCAGGCATCTTGGCTTGTGCTGACTCAGAGGACCTGCTGGGAGAGCATTACTTATATCTGCATAAGTCTAACTACCATCTCTTTCTTTAAACTGATTGTGTGTATGGCCTGTATGTGTGATCAAGTGTGTGTGTGGGGGGGGAGTGGGCACACATATACTGTGTACCTGTGTGTGTAGAAGATAGAGGCTGGCATCAGGGTCTTCTAAATAGCTTTTATATTTATCTGTCTGTTTCTTATTTAGTTTTGGACTTAGGGCTTATTGATTTGGCTAGACTGGGTGGCCAGTGAGTGTCTGGGATCTTCTTGTCTCTGTCTCCCCATCTCCTGGATCACAGGCTTGTACCAGTGTACCTGAGCATTTATTTGGATTCTGGGGCTTTGCACTAAGTTCTTCAAACTTGCACAACTTACTGACTGAGCCATTTCCTGAGGCCTTCCTCATTATGTAGCCCAGGTTGGCCTAAAATTTGCAATGATCTTTCTGCCCCAGCCTTCCAGCTGCGGGGGTTGTAGACATGTCACCATCATTCCAAAGGGGTGAAGGCAGTTTTCCTCATGTCTCCCAGCTAAGAAAAGCAAGGTTTGAGCCCAGTGCAAGCCTGACTGTAAAGCCCAGGTCCCCACCTTCTGGCCTTTACTGCCTCTGAGGAGCAAGGAAGGCTCACCCCAGGAGAATCATCACTGGCTGCAGCCCTTGGGGAGAAGCACTCACTGTTAATTATGTAATGCAAGAAAGGGGATCTCTGGCTCTCTGCAGGGCCTCAGTGTCCTGTCTTCACTCAACAGATCTGCTTTTCCTCCTGGCAGATCTGATGTCTTTAAAGAGGATGATGGAGAAGCTGGGGGTCCCCAAGACCCACCTGGAGATGAAGAAGATGATCTCAGAGGTGACAGGGGGTGTCAGTGACACCATCTCCTATCGAGACTTTGTGAATGTGATGCTGGGCAAGCGGTCGGCTGTCCTTAAACTGTGAGTGCCTCCTCCTCCTCCTCCTTCTCCTCCTTCTTCTCCACCTTCTCCTCCCTCATGGGTGGGTTCCTCGAGGCAAGGACACCAGTGGGGAGAGGCCCTGGGCTCAGGACACCTTGGCCATCCCCTAGTGGATGGGCAATTTACTGTGCTACCTGCTGAGTGAGGAGCTGGAGTTTTCTGAGCCAGTTTTCTTACCTGGGGGAGACAGCTAGCACTGGGGTGCATGGCAAACCCCAAGATTGGAGGCTTCATTAATAACAAAAATGAGGGCTGCACTGTCTGTCTTTTTAATTTCATTTAGTTTTGGGTTTTTGAGACAGAGTTTTTTTATATAGCTCTGGCTGCCCTGGAACTGCCTCTGCAGACCAGACTGGCCTTGAACTCACAGAGATCTGCCTGCCTCTGCATCATGAATGCTGGGACTAAAGTGTGCACCACCACTGCCCAACTTTTTTCTTTTCTTTTTTTCTTTCATCTTATTTTATTAAGTTTTTTGAGAGAGAGTCTTAAAAGTCTTAACTGTGTACCCTGAGTAACCCTAGTTGGCCTGTTACTCACCATGTAGCCCAGGCTCTCCTCAAAAGTTGTGCCAATCCAACTGCGTCAGCCTCCCAAGTGCTTAGATTATAGGCATGCAAACCATACCAGACCTGCCTCCCTTCCTCCCTCCCTCCCTCCCTCCCTCCCTCCCTCCCTCCCTCCCTTCCTCCTTCTCTTCCTCCCAATGGAACCCAGGACCTCATACATGGTAGGAAAATGCTCTAACCATTTTTGCTACACCCCCACCATCAACATGTTCTGAGCCTGTTTCCTCGAATGTTCCTACTCCCTTTGGTTGTGAGTTGACAGAGTCTGTAATCGACTCTAGCTGGGCATGGTAGGGCACATTTGTATTTTTAGCACGAAGGCAGTAGATGCAGGAGGGACAGGACTTTCAGGGCTATCCTCAACAACATAGCAAATTTAAGGCCAGCCTGGGCTACCTGAGGCCTCAAACCCCCTCGACCACCTCCTTTCCTGAAAAAGTCAGCTCTAGTTTGAATCCTGACACTGTTCTCTAATGACCCTGAGCAGGTTATCTTTGGTTCTTGAACTTTAGTTTCTATTTTCCTTGTGTGTGTGTGTGTGTGTGTGTGTGTGTGCGCCCTTTGTGTCAGTGTCCATGAGTGTGTGTCTGTCCATCTGTCCATCCATCCGTCCGTTCGTCCATGTGTGTACACGTGTGTGTGAGCCTTTGTTCTCCTGTGTGTTGGTGTCCATGCATGTGTATCCATGTGCAAGTGTGTCCATGTCTGTGTGCGTGCGTGCGTGCATGCGTGCCTCTGTGTGTGTGTGTGTGTGTGTCTGAGTGAGCTGGCTTCAGCTTTGGAATCCTCCCTCCACCTCTCAGGAGCCAGGAGGGCAAGTGTACCCCAGCACTCCTGACTGATTCTCAATGTCTTCTGAATGTGGATATGATAGCACATGAAGCATTGTCCTGAGGGTTCCTGAGATGATGTGGTGATCTCTACCTAGTGCCCAGTTGAGGGCACTATCCATGAGATGCACTTGTCTCGATTAATGCAGGAGCTAGTTCAGCTAGGGAGACATCTCAGTCAGAAAATGGCAGGGCCTGAGTTTGGCTCCCAGAACCCACTTTGAAAACTGGTATGGGGGGGCTGGAGAGATGGCTCAGTGGTTAAGAGCACCGTCTGCTCTTCCAGAGGAACCGGGTTCGATTCCCAGCACCCACGTGGCAGCTAACAACTGTCTGTAGTTCCAGTTTCAGGCAAACACCAAGGCAAATAAATAAATAAAGTTTAAAAAAAAAAAAAGAAAAGAAAAGAAAACTGGTATGGTGGCATGTTCCTGTATCCCAGTGCTTACAAGGCAGAGACAGGTAGAACCCTGGGGTTCACTGGCCAGGCAGCCTATTTGGTATGTCTCAGATCACCAAGACACCCTACCTCAAAGAAAAGGGGGGAAACAAAGGAGGCATCTGAGAAATGACTCCTGAGATGATTTTCTGACTTTTCCACACATGCATCCACTCATTCAAGGTGTTCATTGAGGCTCAAGGAGGTCAAGGGGCTGGCTTGTGAGCCTTGTGTCAATGTGGCCAGGGCTTGTGTTGTGCCCATTTGTGTATAACCATGCAGAGGTTGAGTGTTTATCTTGACTCACTCCGATTGAAGTAGTAGGCCAGCACTAAAATGCAGTCTCCTGAAAGGTTTTGGTTTTGACCCTATGTAGACTCCTCCCCAGAGTGGACTGGATTTGTAGCACAGTGGGGAAGGGTTTTGTTTTGTTGAAACAGGGTAGGTCTTCCTTCCTTCCTTTGAGACAGGGTCTCTGTATTCTGTAGCTCTAGCTGAACTCACAGAGATTGGATTGCCTCTGCCTCACTGGAATTAACCAGACTGGAAGGAGGAGGATTGGGGAGTGGAGTTTAAGATCTGAAGGGACTGATTCTTGAGCAGAATTCTGGCCCAACCCACTCTTCTTGAGACAGCTTTGATAGGGGAGGGCACAGGCCTGGAAGCCAGAGGCCTAGAGGGCTATCCACCTTGGACCCTTGGACTGCCTGAGTAGTTGGGGAGGCCCACTGTGCCCCAGTTTTTTTCTCTGTGAAATAGGACCACCAGCATCTTCCACACAGCTACCACTGTGATCTTTCCTGATGCTCTTCCCAGAATAGCCTTGGGGGCATTCTGTGGAGGGACCTGCAGAATGAAGGCTGGAGAGGAACCTCAACCCTTCCGTTTTCTTCTCTTCATCTCTAAACCAGGGTCATGATGTTTGAAGGCAAAGCCAATGAAAGCGGCCCGAAGCCAGCTGGGCCCCCTCCAGAGAGAGACATTGCCAGCCTGCCCTGAGGACCCACCTGAACCTTCCGGCCGCCATCCCCCTTTCTGCTCTCTGCTTTCTTTGTGATCTGCTTTCTGTGTTTTGTCCTGGTGGGCTCATTTCTTTATGAAAGTATATTACCTGCTTTAATGAGGCTAGGGAATCCTGAGCTGGAGGGGGAGGGGGTTCCTCTCTGCTTCCTGCTGCCCGGCCCTCCCTATATAGAGGGGCTGACATCAAATCAAAAACTAGAGAAAGCTCGGAGGCTGCAGACTTGAGTTCCCATGTCTAAAGAGGGTCTTGTTCACCTTTCTACCTTCCTTTTCTCCCTCTCCCCACCCCCGAGGTTTCCCTGTGTAACAGCCCTGGTTGTTCTGGAACCAGCTCTGTAGACCAGGCTGTCCTAGTACTCACAGAGATTCACCTGCCTCTGCCTCCCATATGCTGGGATTAAAGGTGTGCACCACCACCACCACCACCAGGCCTCTTTCTAGGTTTGTAAGCTAAATTCAGGCTGCAGATTTGACCCTGGTGGGCCCCTCCCTTCTCCCCATCCTCAGAAGATTTTGGGCAGGCCCGAAGCTCCATGACAGCTTCATGCTTCTGGTGTTCCTGGGTGTCTCGCTGATGCAAACCCCTTGGTTTTCGCCGCTCTACATCCTTAGTGACTGGACACAAGGTGGAGAAGAAAGACCCACCACTGGAATCCTCTGAAGGAACCAGAAGGAATTTCTGGCTTTGCTCTCTTGACCACACCTTTCTACACAGCTCAGAGGGACAGTGCAATTCCACTGTCCCTTGCTTAGGGCAGGAAAAGGCCTTGGAGGCAGAGGTGAGGATAGCGTCTTGGGGGAGCCCCAGTTCCAGGGAGGATGCTGAGGATGCCAGGGCAGAAAAGGAGTCACATGACTATGATGAACCACAAACGGAAACAAACTGTCTGACTGTAAAATGCCCCAACTCAGCTGGTTACCTTCCTAGCCAGCCTGTGCCTCCTCGCTCGCCCAGCAGTTAGGGATCGAGCACTGTACAATCTTTAAGTCCTCTGATGTGTTTTGATGTTACTGTGTCCAATTCACAACTCCTTTTTCAAGTCACCCAGGACCAGGAGTCTAGGGATTAGACTGAGGTCACCTGGCAGATTTTAGCGAGGCCAGCCTCTCACTTCACTGCGCGGACCTTGCTGAAAGGTCAGGGATTCACCTACAGATGGGAGAGTGTGGACTGGAGCCCAGGTGGTCATGTACCTTGCACCCTGCTCTGGGCGGCATTAAAGAAAAGGGTGAGGAGGGCTATCTCAGCCTAATATTTGAGGAAGATGTCATCCCTTCTAGGGACCTGGGGTTTGACTCACTCTCCCACGGGCCTCCAACTTGGCAGTGGCATTTGGGTAAGGGCCAAGCCTGCTTCTGTGATTTGTCTTCCCTAGTTCCTTGACAGATCCTCAGAGACTAGTTTAAAGAATTAACATGGGGCTGGAGAGATGGCTCAGCGGTTAAGGGCACTGACTGCTCTTCCAGAGGTCCTGAGTTCAATTCCCAGCACCCACATGACAGCTCACAACTGTCTGTAGTTCCAGTTCCCAGTTCCAGGCAAACACCAAGGCAAATAAAAAAAAAAAAAAAAAAGTAAGAATTAACACAGTGAAGTATCAAACTTGACCCATCTTACCCTAATGGGGACCCCAGCCTTGACCCTGCCTGTTTTCTGGAATCTTCTACCCAGGGCACTCAGGACAAGACACAGTCTCTCATCAAACATATTTATCAGGCACCTACTGTATGCCCAGAAGCTAGTAGTGAGATGGACTGGCACATGAAATTTATGTCTATTAGGGAGTCATACTCAGCCAATGACAGTGTGATGTTAGGAAATGGGGGGTGGGGCATGGTGGCAAGGGGTCAGTACCCTGTAGTCCCACGGATTCCAGCTGGCTTGAATTGGCAAGAGTATTAAAAGAGCCTAAACCCTAAGTGGAAAAAGACTAGGAACTGCTGGGCTAGTGAGGTTTCTCTGGGTCTTCTTAGCGTTCCATAGTTCGGTACTCGGGTGCTGTCCCCACAGCAACTTGGGACTGAAGCAGACAGGGCACAAAATGGCCAGCTTCAGTTAACCCTTCGGTTCAACCAGTTCAGCTCAGGAGAAATCATTTAGCTATGACTGGCTGATTTTCAGCCTAAGAAGCTGCTTCAAATGCACAGTCTAGTTGATGTTTAAACCCCAGCATTCCTCCCTGTAAATATAAAATCCTGTCTACCTTCACCCTATTTTTTTTTTTTTTTAAGATTAGCATCTCTTTCCATCCCTTCTGCTCCATCTCTGGCTGGGTTGGGACCTTGAACTGTATTCAATGTGTCCAATTCTCTGAGACAGAGGAAGGTGGAACCAGTCAGGCTCAGTGGGTCCACAACTCATGAAATCACTCACCACCTCCATAGAAGAGAGCAAAGGAGTATGCCTGTGACCTCTGCAAGGTACAGGAAGAGGCTCTCTAATTGGAAGGTGATCCTACCGGTCCCTTTCTTGGTTTGTAGATTGACCCCTGGGAAGGGTCCCCTCAGAGGGGAGGAGTTTGCATATATTTCAGGCTGTATCTATCTGTTGGCTCCAGGTTTCTTAACCTCTCTACTTAAGGGCTCATTTAACTTGCTTGGGACATCAGCTGCCTTTATTTCTGAAAAAGACCAAATCTTACTGGTGTAACCAGCCACTTGGGGACTGCCAAGTATGGCTTTGTCCCTGTGAATCAAAAGATGTTTGTCATGTAGATACAGGTGAATGACATTATGTGTGTTTGTGTGTATGTATGAGTGGGATATATTCTGCAGATTAAAATAAACTAGACAAATTTATCAGTGTCTTTGTATTTCTTTGGGATGGTTCTGGGCTCAGTGAATTCACAAGAGCTAGCTGACACAGGTACTAGGGAGTGTGTTCCAGACATGCAGTCAGTTGACTTCACTTAAACCCTGCGGGAAGGAGGTTCTAGATGGTTTTTCTGTGCAACAGCCCTAGTTGTGTGCTGCCAGGACCAGGCTGGCCTCACACTCACAGAGATCTGCCTGTCTTCTCCAGTGAGAAGCGTGGAGCACATAAACAACTTGTTGAATATCAGCATGTGACAGAATGTGTCCTGTGGACCTGACACACCAGCTCCAAGTTAGGAACCTCTACATTTATTATTTCAGAAATTTCTTCAACATCAGTTAGTACTCATTAGGTCTTAACCCTTCCTGGCTGAGAGCCACTGGATAATTTGTTAACTGTTTTGTGTGAAATTCCCTTATTTCATTAAACAATTCTTTTTTTTTCAGACAGGGTTTCATGTAACCCAAGATAGCTAAAGATTGCCATGCAGCTGGGGATGACCTTAAGTACCCTATCCTCTGGCCTCCACCTCCCAAGAGCTGAGTTGACAGTCATGCACCATCATAACCGGGTTCCCATTAAGTTAATTAAACCTCTAGGTAACTGGAAATCACCTTGAAGGTTAAAGGCAAGACAGAAGAAAGGACACGTTGTTTGGCGATGTGAAGTGGATATGGCATTTGCTCTGAAATGATTACCCTGAAAACAATAAAATGTATCTTTTTGCCCGGTGTTCCAAAACGTCTCAAAGTTTCACCCTGGAAACAGTTTCAAGTTCCTAACTTATTTAAGTCGGAAGCTACTAACAGCCCTGCGGGTAAGAGCTGTGAGTAATTCTCCAGAGCCTTCGAACCACAAAAAGTGCGCCGCTCTCCGAACTAAACTACAGAAAACGCGGGCGCAGGCGCTGCTGCGCTAGGGAGAGCCTCGCGTACGCTTCACGACCACACCCCCTGCCCGGAACTGGCCAATGGAGCCTGGGGGCCTGGCAAGAGCGCGACTTCCGATGAGCCCGCCGCTCTCTTGGATCACACCGCAAGCCGTCGTGGTGACGTCAGCTATGCGCGCCGGAAATGCGCGTCTCCCGCGCGCCGCTGGCGTTAAGGAAAGGAAGTTGGGGCCCTAGTGGCCTGGGCTGTGTTGGAAAGGCCGCGGGCGGCAGCGGCAGCTACTTGGACCCTCTGAAGGCGGCACGATGGGCGACGATATGGATACTATAGTTCCTGAGCGGGAGATGAAGGTTAGAGATTGGCCGGGCCTCCCTGCCTGAGTTAGTCCTGGAGTTGCCCTGGAACCCTTTCCCCCTCCCCCCGCCCCGCCGGTGGCTCCAACACCTTGCAGACTTCAGGGCGCTCGCTTCAGAGTCCGCAGCCTTGTGCGTACCGCGAGCGTGCGTTCTCTTCAATTGCCAGTCACCTATCCTTGGCTTGGCTTTGTCATGCATCTTAAGTCACCCCAGCTACTCGCATGTGCTGGTTGCCATAGAAGTAACAACGACTTTTATTGTGTGCGAGGTCCTGAGGCTATCGTCCTTTATACGTATCCCTGCAATTTGCTCATAAAGAGGAAATTGAAGTTCTGAAAGTAAACTCTCCAAAGTCACGTGGCCAAAGCCTTAAGTCTTTTTTTTTTTTTTTAGGCAGGGTCTCTTGCAGTTCATGCTGACTTCTAACCTTTTGTTTCGGACTTTTGATCCCCCTGCCTTCACCTCCCAAGTGCTGGGATTATTGGTGTGCATCACCACAGTTGGTGTAAACCCTCACTTCTTAGGTCTCTCTATACTGATACTTCAGAATGGTCCAGACTACACAAGGTGGAACCAAGAAACACTTTCTTCCTTCCAGAACCTCTGTCTAGTTAATTGGACTAGAAAGACAGTGTGGATCAGGAAATCAGCTTGAGGTCAGGACACTAAAGGGAAATCAAGTGACTCTAATGGTAACGTGGACAAGCACACACACACCCCCCCCCATACTGTGTTAATAGCTGACTTTAATAATCTGGCTGAATGAAAACACAGAGTCATAGACAGCTGGAAATGAGTGAATTGCAGGAAGATGGTAGACATTTGTGTGAACAGTGAATCACTAAAATGCATATGTGGGAGAGTAGTCCCTATCATGCTTAGGAATAGTGGTATTTTCTCAAGCATCAACACTTGTGCTGAGTCCCCTAATGGGCATGTCTCAGGTTCCTCAGATATGCTGGGGTAGAGAGACCTTAGAACCACAAGGTGAATAGCAGTGTTTGAGTTACTGGCAGTACCAGAAAGGGGAGCTTCATCACACTGGCCTTCCACATAAGTGCCATCAAGACCCAGTAATGTAGTCATGACTATTAGGATGATAATTACAAAAAAGATAGATGATTTATTTCTTTATGACCCCATAGAGTGGTCCCAAGTTGTGTGAACTTTTGCCTCCTATATCCAGCTAGGATTAAGAATATTTCAATCCACTTTGGAGTAAATATGCATTAAACATGGACTGTAAGGAAATTAGTATTTGTGGTTGTGCTAGATGATAACCTTTATGAAACATACTATAAGGCTCTATGGAAATAATTTTTTTCTTGTAGCTGTTGCATTCTTCTCCCTAAACCCTGACCTAAAGACATGCTTGGGGAGTGGGGCACAGATGCAGCTTAACAGAGAATCAGTTCTCCAGGAACTGGTGTTACAGACAGTTGTGAGTTGCCATATGAATGGTGGGAATTGAACCCAGATCTTTTGGAAGAGCAGCCAGCGTTCTTAAACACTGAAGCAACTCTCCATTCCTCTGCGTTTCATTCCACAAATACTAATATTATGTCATGTACCACCAAAAATAAAGAGAGCCTAAAAACAGATTTTTTTTTTTTTATTTCAGGATAATAAGTGTATTTTGTTATGATGAAATTGTGTTTATGGACTATAATAGTAAACATGATTTAATTTCTTCTGAAATAAATAGGACTTCCAGTTCAGAGCATTGAAGAAAGTGAGGATCTTTGACTCTCCTGAAGAGTTGCCCAAGGAGCGCTCCAGTGTGCTTGCCATATCCAACAAGTATGGTATGCTCTTTGCTGGTGGCACCAATGGCTTGTATGTTTTTCCTACTAAAAGCCTTCTTATCCAAAACAAGCCTGGAGATGATCCCAATAAAATTGGTAAGCACTTTGATTTATATTGCATAGCAGAGATGGGCTGTGGTGCTAACTGATGTATTTCCTGCCCAAGACACAATTTTAATGTCAAAATTAAAATTGCTTTTGGGCTTAAGATTGCCTCTCAGAGTAGGATGCCAAATTCCAGGTAGGATAGATACCAAAAGCCTTTCTCAGGGAAAAGAAGAACTTAATGTTGCACCATGCTTTTATTTTGCTCAGTTGAACTTGGCCTCTGGCTGTCTGAGAGAAGGCATGACAGAATCAACCCAACAGATGGGAATATATATTTGGGGCACTGTAGTAAAATCATCTTCAAAAAATACAATAGGAAGAGTTTTAGGGTGTTTAATGCATCATTATCTCCTTATAGGAAAGTTTAGTTGAGTGTTCTAGTAGCCCAAGCCTTTATTCCCATCCCCATCCCCAGAGGCAAAGGCAGGCAAATGTCTGAGTTTGAGGTCCCTAGTGAGTTCAAGGACAGCCAGGACTACTCAGACAAACTCTGTCCGGGTAGGGGGATGGAGGCACCAGTTAGCGGGAAAGTTAAAATTAGTTCCTGTAACTAAGAATCTAAGAGTATATGTTTATACAGATGGCAAAAGTATTGACTTGGATAAGGAATTACGGCTGTGTGCCTAGAACGAGCTGCTTTCTACTTTGTCTCTTCTGTTTTCGTAGTTGAGACAGTCCAAGGCTTGAATGTCCCTCTGAAGTTCCCAGTACATCACCTGGCACTGAGCTGTGATAACCTCACGCTCTCTGCATGCATGGTGTCCAGTGAATATGGCTCCATTATAGCTTTTTTTGACATTCGCACATTTTCAAATCAGGTAAGTTACTATAAACTGTATTTTCAACATGGGAACAAAGACATTTCCTCATAGACATTTTAACTTGCAGGCTGTATAAACTGATGACAGGGCTGCTCTATGGTATGGTTAAAGGGGAGGTTCTTTTTGTAGATATCAGAGAATAAACAGCAAGAGGCATTCCAAGAGTCCAGAGCAGAGAGAGAAAGAAGTAGTCTGAACATGGCCTGCAGATGGGACATGGCCAGGGCTCTCTGGGAGAGAGAGGAGTCTGAGCTGGAAGGAGTTTAAGATGGGGAAAAGGTTACATGCTAGCATGGACTTTGAAATGTATAATAGGTACTTAGGATAAAACTGCAGGAACCTGGAGGCCAGCATGAGCTCTGATATGCTGACAGGATCATAGGTAGCATATCCCTCCTTACAAGTAAGGAAAATAATTCTTTTGGTAGATGGGAACCAGTTTCACAATTTCTAGAGGAATGCTAGTTATTATCTAACCACCAGAAATCCTCCTGCACTCCTGGTGGAGCCCATTTCTGGATATTTGGTCAGCTTTTTGAAGTTTGGAGAATTTGGACCAAACAGGTCCAACCTAACAGTGTCTCAGGTTGACATGTGAAGTCTTTCTGGATTAAAATATAGGCTACAAAAACATTCTTTAAATATAGACTTATATATAAATATAAGTTTTTGAGACAGAAAATATTTTAGCAAATTATTTTATGACATGTTTTGTACCTAGGTAACATTTCTCATTTACCCAAAAGACTACCACTTGAGAAGGTTTTGAGATTTGCTCTGTGACAGACCATGGTGTCTGTGTTGTTTGATCTAGGCTTTCCTACAGAATTTCTCCCAGCCAGGCAGGTTATTCAGTGTAGAAAACTGGCCATGTATTTGGGGTTAAGTGTTTTGTATGGATTGTCTTTGCTTATGCTTTCTATAGTAGGTACAGTGTCCTCATTTAACAGATGGAAAGGCAGAGTTCAGCACTAGCCAAGCATGCTAGCACACACCTATAGTCCCTAGCCTGAAGGAGGCAGATCATGGGCTAAAGAACCTGTCTCAAAAAGCAGAACAAATAAAACTTACCTCCACCAAAGCCAAAGAAAGAGATCAAAAAACCTAGCCAAGGTCATTAAGCAGATTCAAGACTCCTGCCTTTGCACATCCCTACCAGCAGTCTCTCTGAATATAGTGGAATAATTGATGGCTATTTCTTGTTTTTTACTGATGATTATGAGCCATCATGTGGGCAGAGGGAATTGAACTCAGGACCTCTGGAAGAGCAGTCAGTGCTCTTAACTACTGAGCCTTGATGGCCATTTCTAAGTTTCATTGAATTATTTATAACAAATAGATGCTATGCAGAGTCACTTCTTTTTTTTCCCCTTGGTTATAAAAGAAAATGTAGAGTTTGGCTTAAGAATGAATGCATATTCAATCATTTCCTCTGAATCCTAAGTGCCTTTGTGTTTATTAATTTATGTGTGCCCTTATTTTAATAGGCTAAACAACTGAAACGTCCATTTACCTATCACAAGCTTTCAAAGGATGCAGGTGGGATGGTGACTGATATGAAGTGGAACCCCACTGTCCCTTCCATGGTGGCAGTTTGTCTGGCTGATGGCAGCATTGCTGTCCTGCAAGTAACAGAAGTGGTTAAAGTGTGCGCTACTCTTCCTCCCGAGGCAGCAGTTACGTGTGGTGGGTAATAAAGGGTTCCTGCCCAGAAAGTACAATAAGAGCAAGCTACTTAAAAATTAATTTCTGCACATAAAGGTGGATGGCTTTCTTGTTTCGTGTGGATTGCTGGGGATGGGGAGAGGGTAGAAATTGAAAATATCCTTTATTTCTATAGTCTTGAAGCCAGACAGCATACATGAATTAATTTGAATGTGTATGGGTTATTGAGAGAAAGAAATATTTGAGCACAGCTCACTTAAAACTGGATTTTTTTATAATAATTGTTTCTGAGTCTAAAAGAATAGACATCTGAAAGTCGTTTATACTTCTGTGAAAAGCATTAGAAGTAACAGAAACAACAGGGTGACTCCTTGAGCATTTAAACATCTTCATTCTCCTCACTTTTTGCAAAATTTACTGGAAAGCAGTCTTAGCTTTCAGTTAATGGCCTGGTGCTAAGTCATAATTAGTTTGTATTATTAAACGGTTGTACTTTCTCCACTCTGCTTGGGGATGATCTCTCTGAGGGTGAGTGATTATGTAGCTGTCTAGATCTTGGGGTCTGCTTTTTTTTCACTGGGTTTTAATTGGTAGCATTGTCTTCTCAGTGTGCTGGAGTCCCAAAGGAAAGCAGCTGGCAGTAGGAAAGCAGAATGGAACTGTGGTCCAGTATCTTCCAGTGAGTTCCTGCTTTGCATTTGAAAACTTTTCCTAATTAAGTTACCACTGTTGGGGGTGGTTTGGGTACATCTTTGGGTTTTTTTTGTTTGTTTGTTTTGCTATTAAGACATTTGTGATTGGGGATATCTTAGTGTTAGAGTGCTTGCTAGTATGTATGAGGCCTTGAGTTCAATCGTTAGCACTACAAAATAAACAAAAAGGAATTTATATTCATTGTAATAAATGTCTCCATGAATAAAGAAAAAATTTGCTCTCTGTGAAGTGTCGTCACCCCCATCCCTGTCCCCATCCCCCGTTCTTCCAGAGACTTCACTGTTCTGTGTGGTCACACCTCCTCCTTTATGCGGTTGCTCATACAAATCTCTGCTATGGCATGCACTGTTTTTGTTTTTGTTTTAAAGTAAAATGTGGTCCTGTGCTACGTATTATTTTTCTAACTTGATGTTCCCAATTTTTCTTAATCAGTCTGTTTGCTCAGCTTAAAAAGAAGTAATTTTTAATCCTGCCATTCAGCAACAATGATATTTTAGTAGAAAAATATCCAGATATTTTTTCTTTCTTCCCCTTTCTCCCATTTTGAGACTTGGTTTCACTTCATTTGATCTTCAAACTCCTCTCCTGCTGCTTCTGCCTCCTAAGCCCTGAGTCATTGGCATGTGCCATGACTTCTTAAAATACATCAGGAAATGTTGAAATAAAATAGGAGACATTTTTACTCATAACCATTCTTTGTACTTAGCTTTGTTGGAAACCTTTTATGTCTGTGAATGAAGTCTGTTTAGCAACCTGCATAGAGGAGCAGTTGTGCACAACCAGCATAAGAAAAAAAGGAATTGATGAACAAGCTATTATCATAACAAATTCACTCCAGTTAAAGGACAGTTTTTAATCTTTCAACCATCTTAAAGGTTCAGTTTCTCCAGTTGTGGGCAACAAATGCATTCTCTTTTCTTCTCTTTAGAGGGCCTTTTTGCTTTGTTTTATTTTTTTGAATTATTTATTTTATGTGCATTGGTGTTTTGCCTGCATGTGTGTCTGTGTAAAGGTATCAGATCTCCTGGAACTGGAGTTAAGACAGTACTGAGCTGCCATGTGGGTGCTGGAAATTGAACCTAGGTCCTTTGGAAGAGCAACCAATGCTCTCAACCATTGAGCTATCTCTCCAGCACCTGTTTTTGTTGCTTTGTTTGTTTGTTTTGTTTTAAAGATTTATTTATTTATTATGTATACAGTATACAGAAGAGGGTACCAGATGTCATCATAGATGATTGTGAGCTACCATGTGGTTGCTGGGAATTGGACTTGGGACCTCTGGAAGAACAGTCAGTGCTCTTAACCTTTGAACCATCTCTCCAGCCCCCACCTGTTTTGTTTTTTAAGACAGGGTCTCACTATGTAGACCAGGCTGGATTTGAACTCAGAGATCCAACTGCCTCTGCTTCAGGAGTGTGCCACCATACTCAGCAAAAAAATTTTTGAGATTTATTTATTTTATGGTTCTGACTGTTTTTCCTGCATGGGTGCATATGTACCACATGCATGTGTTGTACCTTTGGAGGCAGAAGAGAGCCATCAGATCTGAAACTGTACTTAGGAATGGTTGGGAGCTATCATGTGAGTGCTAGGGATCAAACTCAGGTCCTCTGCAAGAGCAGCAGGTGCTCCTAACCACTGAGTCTCTGTAGTAACTGGGAAAATAAGAGTCACCTTTGCTTGTTGTTGTCAAACATAATGTGAAGTTGGGTCATATTCTTTTGGGAGGAATTATCCTCTAAAATGATAATGTAGTTTATTGATTTTTATTGCTTTGCTTGTTTGCTTGTTTTTGAGACAGGATCTCTTTGTAGTCCTGACTATCCTGGAACTCTGCTATGTAGACCATGCTGACCTTGAACTCACAGAGATCCGCCTGCTTCTCTGTCTTTGGGGTCAGACTAGGATTAAAGGCATGTGCCACCATGCCCAGACCTGTTTTTTTACTTTTAATAACTTAATGTACTGAAGTCTTCTTTCCAGTTTTATGCATGGAGCTGCTCTCTCTCAGTGGCTCCATAGTAGTCTACTCATGTAGACAGACTCAAGTAATCTTACTGATGGTCATGTGCATCCTCAGTACTAGTAATTGTGGCACTTTGAATGCTGTTACATTGAACATTCTCATCAGCTGCATCTGATGAGATCAGTGTTCATGTGAGCATTTCCCAGGGTAGATAGAGTGTGTTAGGAGTCCATGGTACTCTCTTTGTTTGGGGGTAGGGAGGGGAGATAGAACAACAATTTCTAGGTAATCCAATTGGATTTGAGTTTTATTGTTTTAAGCATTGTTTCATTTGACATTTTTCAAATCTCTTTCAGACTTTGCAGGAAAAAAAGGTCATTCCGTGTCCTTCATTTTATGAGTCAGATCATCCTGTGAGAGGTAACAACTGCTTTGCTTATATTCTGGCCTTTACTGCAGCTGTTCTAGTCACGTGAGATCCTTCACCCTTCTCAGGAGTAGAGGAGCCAGTCTCACACTTAAGGTCATGAGTTGTTCAGTGTAACAGTTTGAAATGGATCTTGCATTATTACAAGAATTTGTCATTTCCCTAATAATAATCCTGAAGAAAATTCACTACTTTTAAGAAACTGGACTAATGGATGCCATTACATTTGTGAATTGCCCTTATTTAATGAAGTATGAATCTTTGGTAAAGTGATAGTACTTTTTGTCACGTTAGCTCTTGTAGCACATGGTGACTTTCTACACATATGATACTTTTTGCTGTATCTTCTTGCTGAGATTGGTGACCTAGGAATTAGGTATGTATGTCTTTCAGTTCTGGATGTGCTGTGGATTGGTACCTATGTCTTCATGATAGTCTATGCTGGTGCAGATGGGGCCTTGGAAACTTGTCCAGATGTGGTGATGGCTTTACTCCCGGTAAGCACGTGAAAAGAACATCTTTGTGGCTAGAGAGATGGCTCAGCGGTTAAGAACACTGACTGTTCTTCCAGAGGACCTTGAGTTCCATTCCCAGCATCCACATGGCAGCTAACAACTGTAATTCCAAATCTGACACCCTTACACAGTTATGCATGCAGGGAAAACACCAATTCACATAAAAATAAATATTTAAAAAGAAAAGAACATCTTTGGTTTCTGAGAGTCACAGAAACCTTCTAGTAAGCTAACTTAGAGTTAAATTCCTTTCATTATTGACTATAATGGCAGAGTCAAGTAAAATTAGGTTTCAATGTTATACTGGGTCTGGGACCAAAATTATGGTGTTCATTTAGAACATTGTCTTAGTTACTGTTCTATTACATGTAACTCTTATAAAAGAAAGTATTTATTTGTATTTATTTGGGGTCTTGCTTATGGTTTTATAGGTTTAGTTCATGGTCATCATGGCAGGTGACAGACAGGTGTGGCACTGGAGCATTAGCCATAGAGAGAAAGAGACACTTGACCTATTGTGAGCTTTTGAAACCTCAAAGCCTGCTCCCCAGTGATACATCTCTTCCAACAAGGCCGCACCTGTTTATCCTTTCCAAAGTTCCACTAACTGGGGATCAAGCATTCAAATACCTATGGTAGTTGTGGGAGCCAATCTTATTCAGACCACCATAAGCATAATTTAATTAGGAAGTTTTAAAAAAGGTTAAAATGCGTGTTTAAAAAGGGATTTCTTGATTTTAAAAATTATTTCTTTTATGGGTATTTGCCTGCATATATGTATATGTATTACATGTGTGCCTGGTGCCCACATTGGTCAGAAGAGGCCATCTGGTCCCCTGGAACTACAGTGTGATTGTGAGCCACCAGGTAGGTTCAAAGAACTAAATTCAGGTCCTATGTAAAGGCAATAAGTGCTTTTAACCACTGAGCGATCTGTCTGTCCCCTATCTTTATTTTGTTTGTTTGGTTGGTTTTGGGTTTTTTTTTTTGAGGGGAGTGGGGGGTGTTGAGACAGGCTTTCTCTATGTAGCCCTGCTGTCGTAGAACTCTCTCTGTAGACCAGGCTGGCCTGGAACTTATAGAGATCCACCTACCTCTGTCTCCCGAGTGCTGGGAACTAAAGGCATGCGCTACCACCACTTGGCTTAGCCCTTGGTTTTCTGAGGTAGGGTCTTGAGTTCAGTTTGGCCATGAGCTCAGTTTTGCCTGTGCCTCAAAACTGCTGGGATAATATGCATGTCCCACTGTGTCCAGTTGGTCTGTCTTAAGAAAATTGTACCAGTTATGTCTCACTACCATGGGTCTCCCGGCACGGGGTGTATTAGTATGTAGTAGTTCCACATTTACTTCTTGCCAGTGTGTGAGAAAGTATTGTTTTCTTTTTTTTTTGAGACAGGATTATCTTACACTGTAGCCCAGGCTGAACTGGGACTCACTATGGCTTTAAATTTTCAACAGTCTTCCCACTCTAGCCTCCCAAGTGCTGGGATTATAAGGATGAGCCACTATACCAGGCTGTTATCTTAACTCTTGGGTGTCTGCTGAGGTTTAGTTTAAAATTATGTTTGTTAAGATATCTTCTTTGGCAATCTCAGTAACTCCTTTTCCTTGGGAGTCATATTGACATAAGTACTGGCTAAGTGCTGAAGCTTCCTGTGGTGGGCTGAGAGTGGTTGATGAAGCATTGTTTACAGCAATCAGTGGACTCAGGAAGCTTGTGGGTCTGCTGTATAGGTAGCACAGAGGCTTTGCGAGTAGCTCATGTGTGTCCTGCAGCAGGCCATGGCAGAATGCAGTTCCTGTTCAGTTTGCCTGGTGATGGGGTTTCTTTTTCTTACAAGTGCCCTATGTTTGTATACAGACTTTGCATCAAGTTTCTTAAGCTTAAGTGATTTTGTCTTAAGATTGTTAACTGGGTAGGAGTCCAGGTGAAATGGAATAAGATGTCTCTCCTTTCCTCTTGTTTATAGAAAAAAGAAGAAAAGCACCCAGAGATATTTGTGAACTTCATGGAGCCCTGCTATAGCAGCTGTACCGAGCGGCAGCATCATTACTACCTCAGTTACATCGAGGAGTGGTGAGCAGAGTGAATTCTAGTAGGGAATTGTTCAGTAAGAGAGGGAAGTACAGCTCAGAGGCCTCAACATGTTTTCAGCTGATGGCTAATAGTCTCTTCATGGCTACGATGTCTGCCTCCCAATCCTGACTTACTTAAATTCAGTGTGAACTAATCTGCAAAGTCCAATAAATGTGAGCCCACTTGTTTGTTTTTTGAAGCAAGGTTTCACTGATAGTCCTGGCCTTATAGACCAGGCCATCCTCAAACTCAGAGAGGTTTGTGTGCCTCTGCCTCCATGGTTGAGGCTGGGATTAAAGGTGGTGCCTCCACAAAGCCCAGTTTTCTCAAGAACAGTGAGTAACTACAATGAAAATATTAATTTGTTTATTTTGAAAGAGTCATTTGTAGCTCAGAATACCCTTAAATTCACAGTGATCCTCCTGCCTCAGCCTTCTGAGTGCTGAGATTACAGGCATCAGCTGTCAGACCTGGATTAAAAATACAGATACTTAAGGAACTCATTTAGGGTTTTTGCAAGAGCAGCTTACCTCTGAGAACCCATTGGGGCTTCTCCAGCTGGACTTCCTTGCTGTCGGGCAGGGTTCTTGTGAGCCCCAACTTGGTTCTGTGTAGCCCCTTGTTTTTACATGGATGGTAGTGGGCAAGTTTTCTAGAGCCTTGGAAATAAAAAGCTCAACACTACATTAAGCACCTCCCACCCCCTCTTCAGCCTGCTGGGAAACCTTGCCCTGTGTTGTACTGTAAACCCATTCAGGTTCAAGCTGTTGATGGTCTTGAATATAATGGCCTTTTGTTTTTGTTCTTAAGGGATTTAGTGCTGGCAGCATCTGCAGCATCAACAGAAGTTAGCATCCTTGCTCGACAAAGTGATCAGGTAAATTTCTTCTTTTCTTTACTTTGGTGAATGATGCTGTAGTCAGAAGTTTCTTCTCAGACCCACCCAGGTTTTGAAGCTGCTTATACAATAATTACTCAGAAGTTTAATACTAAGTATAAGCTGTTTGGCCTATGGCTCTGGCTTATTACTTGCTCTTTTTTTTTTTTTTTAATGGTCGGGTGTGGTGGTGTATACTTTATTAAAAAAATATTTTATTTTTGCTTTCTTTTTAAAGATTTATTTATTATGTATACAGTACACAGAAGAGGGCACCAGATGTCGTCATAGATGGTTGTGAGCCACCATGTGGTTGCTGGGAATTGAACTCAGGACACTCTGGAAGAACACTCAGTGTTCCTAACCCCTGAGCCATCTCTCCAAACCCTACTTGCTAACTCTTACACTTTAACTTAACCCATAATCATTATCTATGTTTAGTCAAATGGCTTGGTACCTTTGCGTCAGTGCAGCATTCTCATCTTCCTCTGTGTCTGGCTGGCTTCTGTTGTTCTGCCTTTCCTCTTCCCAGAATTTTCCTAGTCTGCTCACCCCACATGTATTTCCTGCCTCTTGCCTGTTAAACCAATATGAGTGACAAATATTTGCAGTGTACAAAAGCATAATCCCACTGCATTTCCCTTTTTTTTCTTTTTAAAACAATCCCAAATCTGATCTTCTTTGTTTAGCTTTTTTCCTGACCATTATTAATAACAACTTGTAACCAACTCTCTAAACAAAGACAAACATCCATAATCTATTTTTGGGGAATGTGGGTATAGTTCTCTAGACTACTTTCTGCTGATATTATGGGGATCCTGAGAAAATTTAGGATTATGGACAGGTCCTGAGTAGAGAATTTTGTGAAGCTAGGTCATTGTAGCCAGTCTTCTTAAAGCTGTTCTGGATGCAGTGTTCAGAGGAAACTGCAACAGAGGTGCTCTGAAATGTTAGATCCCCTGGACCATCTATTCCCATTGGAGATTTTTTAGGGGTTCTTCCTCAATCAAACCTTATTTTCTTTAACTTGGAATGAATCTGCAGCTTCTCATTTCCTGTGAAAACAAAAGCATAACCCCTTCTCCAACATAACATATCTTTTGACTTAAATTTTGAAGTCAAAATATATAGGTTGGATGAATCCAGCAACATTTATAATTAAATGTTTTTCAGCAGCTCTTGCTACTTCCTTTGTAGTCAGGAAAACTCAAAGACACAGCATGGTAACACACAGCACCCAGACTGTGCAGTCTCCATCTTTACACGGCTTACTATGTTGTTGCTGTTGTTGTTTACTCTATTTCTTTTTTAAGGACTTCGTCTATCCTTTTTCTTTCTTCCCCAAGCCAGTTCTTAAACACACTAAACTGTTTAGAGTCATGTCATATGTGTCCCATGTCCATGCTCCCTTGCCCCAAATCTGTCTTTACTATGTATCTATCTTTTTCTGACCACACAAGCCTTTAATCTTCTAAAAAGCATGGCTGGGATTAAAGCCTTGTGGCTCATATGCTAATATTGGTGTCTGGCTCTACCCAGCTTCTTGGTCTGTGAGACCATAACTTTGTGGCAGAAGTACTGCCAGGAGTCACATTTATCACCCCAGCTCTGGGAAATTTGGGGGTCCATACTGCCATGAAGTAGAGCACCCCCCCATTTATAAACCTCCTAAAAGTAGGGCCTCCTAAAAGAGCCACATAGTTTTTGTCATTAACACTGAGTCAGTAAGCCTCTCTTAAAGGAGCTATGCATGTGCCAAGAAAACGCTGCTATCAAGAAGCCACACCGTTCGCTTTTTGTCTATATGAGCAGTACCCTTAAATTGTTCATAAGCAGCTCATGCTTGTACTGAGGCTCCTATTGTTTCCTTATACTTGTTTCCTTGTTCGCTGTGGCTCAAGCTGCCCAGTTGGCCAAGACAAAAAAACTAGACAGAATGTTGATGAATCATAAGACTCAGGAGTTGTTTCTTGAATGGAATGGAGTCCAGCCACAAAAACAGGAGCAAGAAGGGTATTGCTGAAAAGATTGGAAGCACCTCAAGGAGTATAAGCAGCAGGGCTGGCCAGTGTGACATAGGTGTCTGCATCTTCAGGACCTGACAACTTGTGGCAGGCAACCTGAAACTAACAAGGCAGATACACCAGGAGCAAGTGGAGAAGTCGACTCACTTAGCCACTCACATGCTGGGGTGCTCTTGATCTTAGATGTCATTCCTGGTGTCAGAGTCTCCCCAACATCGTAGGAAGCTGAATCATACCATGTATTCTCTGTTGATTGAATGGTGCCGAGAAGAAGCAGTGCAAAATGATAAGCAACACAAATTTTTCTGCTTCCTTTTTTTCTTTCTTTCTTTTCAGACTACTTGGGAGTCTTGGCTACTGGAGGATTCCAGTCGAGCTGAACTGCCTGTGACAGACAAGAGTGATGACTCCTTGCCCATGGGCGTTGCCATAGATTATACCAATGAAGTAGAAGTCACCATCAGTGAGTGTTCACTAGTGTTTTCTGTAGAAATAGTTGTTGTATAATAGTTGATCCTTAGAGGCACATTTCTGCCTATAGAGTGGTGGAAGGGTGCATCATGACAGTGCAAAGCTGTGCAAAGATGGCTACTCACTAATGAAAGCACAGTCAATCAGACATGGCTCCTGTCTGTCTGCATTAGATTGAGTTTTCCTAGTGACTTCACAGGATTGTCACCATCCCTTGGCAGTGCACCCAACACTCAGTTAAGGGGAGAATGAGAGAGGAGAGCTCCAAGCTCATGTTGTCTACATAACCCTACACATGTTCTCTGAATGTTCCTTTTTCCTGTGGAGGTCAGCAGTTGACTACAGTGACTGAGATGTGATGAGGCAGCTGAAGAATATTTGTCTCCTTGAACTTTACCATTACAGAGCTGTCTTGGTCAGGCACCTTGAGCTTCTTGTCCTTTCCCTGATTTGGTAGCCACATTTGGTTTGATGAGCTTGCACTCAACTTTGTGTGTCTAAGTGTAAGAGCCATCTCTTTGTTTTGTGTGTGTGTGTGTGTCTGTCTGTCTAAGTGTAAGAACCATCTCTTTGTTGTGTCCCAAACCGTATTGACCAGAGACTCCTTCCTATCTTGTTGGGGTATTGCTGAACCTACCTCTTAAATAGAGGGAGCCTGGGGGAATACAGGTCTGCTGGAACAGTCCTACAGGGCCCAGCAGGAGCTCTTGCTATGGCTGCTGCATGAAAGGCTGTTCACATAAGAATCAGCTAGTGTTGAAAGCAGGCCCCCCCAGACCTCTTAATCTGCTCTGCTAGGCCCAGGTCTTAAAACTGATGTGGCTCTTTACCACTTTTGTTTTCTTTCCAACAGATGATGAAAAGACTCTTCCTGCTGCTCCAGTTCTGCTGTTACTTTCAACAGATGGTGTGCTTTGTCCATTTTATATGATCAATCAAAATCCTGGGGTTAGGTCCCTAATCAAGACTTTGGAGCTGGTCTCAATAGAAGGAGAGCGACAGCCCAAGTCATCAGGTATGTTCCTCTGCCTGCTTTGCAGCCTATAAGCATCTCCAAGGATGAAAATGTCTTAAGGATGCATGTGGTCATGTGTACATGCTCAGTCTCCCTTGGGAAGGGTTGGCCTGATTTTGTCCTGCAATGTGTGTGTACATCCTTACCTTCTTTCCTCCCTGGGTTCTTTCTCCAATCTTCCTATACTTGACAGAGAAAGGTCAGCTATGTTGATCCCAGATCTGTTGTGGGACATGAGTTTTAAAAGATCTGTTTAGGGGCTGGAGAAATGGCTCAGAGGTTAAGAGCACTGACTGTTCTTCCAGAGGTCCTGAGTTCAATTCCCAGCAAAACCACATGGTGGCTCACAACCATCTATGATGAGGTCTGGCGCCCTCTTCTGTAAAAACTGTATGCATAATAAATAAATAAATAAATAAATAAAAATTTAAAAAAAAAAAAAAGATCTGTTTAATCTTGAAGGTTGATCATGGACAGTGAAAAATGTAACTGAAAAATGTTTATTGAGAACAAAGAGGTAGAAAGTTATGTCATGAAGAACCACTATATGCTAACACTGAAAGGGGCTATTAAACTCTAGTGGCTATTTCTGCCTAATAGGACTATGGAGACTTTAATGTCTCCGATTTACATTTTATTGTCTTTTGATTTTTTTTTCCTCTTTGAGAACATTTTCAGATAATATCTGTATTACAGAAAAACTAGAAAATCCAAAAACAGATTCCATAGACCATCGACGAGGGGCATAGGGAGCGTTTCAAGATGGAATCTTTGTGCACACATGGAGATGCTTATCTATATTGTCAACATTTTTTTTTTCTTTTACCAGCATTTGTGAGAAGAAAGTGTCTAACTTAAAAGTACTTTTTTTCCCCATATATTAAAATTTTGCTATTTTCTCTCTAGTTCTGTGAGAATGTAACTGATACTTTTCTTCTTGTGTGGTTAAAATCCCCAAAGTGTCACTAGTTCTGCCCAAAGACTGCTGGCCATTAAGATGGGATATGCTTGATTATGTTTGGTGATGTTTTCATATTATTCTTTGAGCTCAGTGACCCATACATCACAGAGCATTCAAGATACTTTGGGCTCTGCCAACTGCTGTGTGACCCCAAGTGACCCACCAGGATGCTGGCATAGACTGCCAGTATTGTATTGAATTTCATTTACTCATAGGGTGTACTCTTTGTATTATGTTCTCCCCTTATGATTTCATGAGCACCTATATCCAGCTTCACAAGTCTGTCTGAAGTGAGCAGGGCAGCCCATCTGGTTGATACCTGTGGGGTACGTCTTTCTGATCACTGTTCTGCATGAGGGACTATGAACCGTCATCGAGTGCCTGAGCACAACCATTTTGTAGTGGCCATTAGATTTTTCTAGAGACCTTTCTTCTTCCTTCTCATCTAGTGCAGAGGTATCAGCTATTCCCTGATGATTGAAAATGGAGTAATGAAAGGAGGAGGAGGTAGTCTGTTCTGTTGCCTGCCCAGTATGGCTAAGCCTAAGTCTGGACTTGGAAGACATTGATGGTTCTGTCTTTCCACACAGCAGCTCCAAGCATGTGTTGAATGATCAGAAGTAATAACAGGGTGATGATGATCTTCAAATACTCGGTTCTAATTTTCCTGGGAAGAGCATCTGATCTCTTATTTTTTTGTTCTGGTCTAATCCTGATGAGCGGTGGAGCTTATTTATATCTGCATGTTTCTTTGAAGGTGTTTCTTGCTGGCTCCCTAGCTATTGGTAAAAGAGTAACCTACAGAGAGTAGTGTTAGATACTCTTCTGGAAGTGACAGTTACATCAAAAGATGCTGTTGTCGTCCTTGTATCCTAATGAAGACAAATCACCATCCAGGCCTTATTCTCATTCTTTATGTTATTTTTTTTTTAACACTTTTATTTATTTATTTAATTATTTGCCTTGGTATTTTGCCTGAAACTGAAACTACAGACAGTTGTGAGCTGCCATGTGGGTGCTGGGAATCGAACCCGGGTCCTCTGGAAGAGCAGCCGGTGCTCTTAACCGCTGAGCCATCTCTCCAGCCCCTCTTTATGTTATTTTTATAGGGTTTATTCTTAGATGAGGGCTCACTGGGGCCATTTTTATGGGCTTTGAAATATTTAAAAAATTTTTTGAAATTATTTTAATTTAGAAATAGAAAACCTCTTGTAGAAGAGGAAAGAAGACAAAGTACACAGGCAACGTTTTACTTCATGAGCTGCTCACAGCTTCATTTGCTCACTCATTCCCACGAAGAGAAAGCACTCAGCTGCCCACAATTATGTTATTTATCAGGATGTGGATGATTTTCACAAAGAAGCCAATGAATGCCATGATAGCAAATCCTGTGGCTATGGCAATCTTCTGGGATTCTTTTCTATCTGGTTTGGTATATTTGGAGTCCTTTATGAACTGCTGACTTGGCTCAACAAATTGCCTTACCTGATCCATGATTGCAGATCTGCATCTTGAGAAGGCAGAGATACATAGCTTAGAAGAAGTTTGAAATGTTTTTTAAGAGTCCTGCTTAGTGTGTTTGATTTCTGACAATGGAAAAAGGCCTCAGGTCTGCTTAACCTCGTCTCAAGAGGGACATGCTTTAATTTTGATGTTTTAGAGGGAAGTCAAAACTTAACCTTAAATTTACATTTCTTGGGCTGGAGAGATGACTCAGAGGTTAAGAGCACTGACTGTTCTTCCAGAGGTCCTGAGTTTGGTTCCCAGCAACCACATGGTGGCTCACAAACATCTATGATGACATCTGGTGCCTTCTTCTGTATGCTGTATACATAATAAATAAATATTTTTAAAAACTTACATTTCTTTTTTGATTTTGTTTTTTTCTTGTTTTTTGTTTTGTTTTGTTTTGTTTTTGAGGAACAGTCTCACAATGTAGCCTGGCTGACCTGGAACTCTCTGCAGACCAGGGTGACCTCAACTTAGAGATCTGCCTGTCTCCATTGGGAGTACCAGAATTTTTTACGTGTCTTTGATTATAGAGATTGTTTATTTATTTCTTTTTGTGAATTAAGTACTCTGCTTAAATTTGTTAACCTTAAAACTTAAATATGATTGACAGCTCTTTTAGAAGTTAAAATTTAACTTTTTACTTTATCATACCTAAGTATTTTTAGGAATACTTTGTCTGACTGTATCTGTTTGTAATCAGCTGTGCCAGTCCACTGTTTGCTTCTTTCAGATAGCTGTATCTAAGGCTTTTGTTTATAGGACCCTATTTTTAATGCTTTTGGAATTGCTTTTAAGTGTTATTTGGAGGCAGAGACCTGAATGAACTAGGGTTATTTGCTGGTTAATGAAGTAATGCAGAATGAGATTGACTCCTAACTATTTAGTCTGCAGTAGCAAACTAATTGTGTCTGTTTCCATGAATTTCTGTTAGGCTAGTGCCTTTCCCCATTTTGGTCTTCTTCAAAATTTCACCTATCTTCTTGTTTGTTTGGTTTGGTTTTTTGAGAAAGAGTTTTTCTGTGTTGTGTATCCCTGGTTGTCCTGGAACTCCCTCTGTAGACCAGGCTGGCCTGGAACTCACAGTGATCCTTCTGCCTCTACAGTGCTGGGATTAAAGGTGAATATCACTATCTCTGGGCAAGGTTTTACATATTTTATTCATGGAATTTCTGTCATGGAGAGACCAACTGTCCCACCTTTTTTCTTTCTCATTTTATTTTTTGAAACAGTTTCTCTGTGTAGCCCTGGCTGTCCTGGAACTAGCTCTGTAGACCAGGCTGGCCTCAAACTCAAACAAAAGATCCACCTTTCTCTGCATCCCAGGTGCAGGGAGTAGAGACATTAGCCTCTATGCCCAGCTGCACCCTGTGTTTTCCTAACTGAAGGTGCACTGTTTCCAGCTTTATTTGACCATAGCTCTCTCACCCTTGCTTCTATCATGTGACCATCAGGGTTACACTTTTAACTTTTTTTGTTTGTTTGTTTCTCCTTGGTTTTTGTTGCAGGAAGTTTTCCTACCACTCCAACCTCCCCTCAAGCTCCGCAGAACCTTGATGTCCCAGCAACAGCTTCTTCGTGTCTTGCACCTGTTTCTTCTGCTGCTCCTACCACCACCTTCCCTTTGCCTTCTGCTGGGGGAGCCCCTTCTGTGTTCTCTTTTGGCCCTTCATCCTTAAAGTCAGCTCCTCCTGTCACTGGGGAGGCCCCGTCATACCCCACTGGCTCTGACAGTTGCAGAGCAGCTCTAGGCTCTGGCACTTCCACCTTCACTTTTGCATCTCCTTCCAAAGGCTCCCTGGCCCTTACCCCTGCAGTGTCCCCCATGGTCACATCTGCTGCTCCCTTCACTTTTGGATCATCAGGTTTTAAGCCCACCGTGGAAAGCACACCAATGCTCAGTGTCCCAAACACAGGGATGAAGCCTTCTTTCCCACCCTCAGCCTCTTGTGTGAAAGTCAACCTGAATGAAAAGTAAGTCACCTTGAAAATCGGAGTCTGTGGTAGAATGGGTAGAACAGTTGTATGGTAGTCACTGAACTATGGTAACGGTGCTTAGCAATGATAATTCTGCCAGGTTTGCAAAGGTTTTCATCTCATTTGCAGGAGAGCCCAGAAGTGTTTCTTAAAGAGTGTTTTACTTTTCTGACTGTTAGAAATTTACACTTAGTTGTATTACTTTTTCAGACTATGAAGATAAGTATTTCTTATTTTAAAAGGGGGAATAGTCCAGAGCATACATTCTGAAAATAAAATAGGTGTTTTGCAATTTTTCCCTCGTCATAGCCATCTTGGTTCTTAACAGTTTTCTTTCTGTGCAACCACCAAGGTGATTTGTGCAGCTAGAGATACACGAGGTTACTCTCGACAGTCCCCAAAGATTTCTTGTTGGGTTTCCTTTACAATTCAAACTTTTTAGCCTGGTATCTGCTTTCCTCTAGATCTAGTTCCAGCCAGCTTCCTCATATCTTATTTATTTACCTCTTTATCTGCTTTTTTTTTTGGTCTCCCTACTAAACTGAGCAGTATCTGAAGGGAATGTTCCCATATAACATACATCCTTTTCCAGTCATGGTGAAATGGTGAATATCAAAATCATCCATTTTTGGTTCTACTTCCCTTGTTGCTAAGATGTGCTGCTGCGGCCACACTGCCATTGCTCCGATTAAATTGACATGTGGCCACTTTACTCTAGCCACTCCTTGGCATTCCATTTTATTGGCCTACTTGTTCTTTAACTGAGCAGTCATCTACTGGTGGACTATTAGATTGTCTGCAGACCTTGTCTTGACATGTGAAGTTGACTTGATATTCTTATTGGGCCATGGTGTCCCAAAGATGGTAACCTGCTTGATTCCTTGATGTTTTTCACACCTCAGGAATGATTGTCCTCAAAACAAGTTCTCTACCCCCTTAAAAACAAACAAACACTCGGCTTGATAGGTTAGAAAATAAATATTCCATACCATGAAGCGTTTGGGCTTTACCATACACTAAGTGCTTTGGTAGTGCCTTAGCTGATACCATGTTACCAAATGAACAGGTAGTAACTGCCTTCGTGTGAGGGAGCAGCAAGTGTGTAGTTTGTTCTGAGACAGTGGAGATGGGTAGTCAGTTATTCTTGTCATCACTGCTAATGATTAATGTGAAAGAATTCTCCAGCAGCCTGTTTTGACAGAGTTGCATTTCTACTCTCAGGTTCGCCACTGTGGCCTCTGCACCTGTTCATAGCTCCACAAGTACACCTTCTGTGTTGTCATTTTCTTCCTCCCCCAAACCAGCTGCTCCTGGACCACTCAGCCATCCCACGCCTCTCCCAGCATCATCAAGCTCCATGCCTCTGAAGTCTTCGGTCTCTGCCTCTCCATCAGGTAGTCCCTAAAGCCAATAGCTCTCATTTCAGATGAACGTTAAGGATCTTTGCTAATGTAGTGAGACAAGATTTTTTGTCGGTAGGTATGGTTTTTTTTTTGTTATATTTTATATAGGAATGCTCTGCATGTACACCTGCACACCAGAAGAGGGCGCCAGATGTCATAGATGGTTGTGAGCCACCATATAGTTGCTAGGAATTGAACTCATGTTCTCTGGAAGAGTAGCCAGTGCTCTTAACCTCTGAGCTATATTTCCAGCCCCTGTTTTGGTTTTTGAGACAGTTTCTCTGTAACCCTGGTCATCCTGGAACTCACTTTTGTAGACCAAGCTAATCTCAAACCCACTGCAGCCTTTCAGTGCTGGGATTAAAGGCTTACACCACTACCTTTTTTTTGTTTGTTTAGTCTTTTTGTTTTTTACTTGCTTTAATGTTTTAATGTGCTGTGGTTGTTGTGCTCTGAATTGGGAGATTCACAGTGGTTTTCAGTTTTATTAGCCTTTATTTAGTTAGCTGGTCATGCATATTCAAAGAGCCCATCTTGTGGCTGGGTGCTTGTCCTCACACACAGCCCACTCTAATGGAAGGATAGTTATTGAGCTGCCTTTAGCATGATTGGAGCAGCCCTCAGTGACTCTTATGCTTATAGCTCCTGTTACTCTTAAGTACACTTTCTCCATCAGCCACTCTAGTAGACAGGATATAAGACTCCATAGGCAAGGACATCTCCCCCACCTTTCCCCTTCTGTCACAATTACAAATTAGGTGCAAAACTGTAAATATTGTGATCGTCACCAAGGTTCAGTGCTTCCTTATGGCTGCGTATGTACGTACATACATATGTATGTACGCACACACACGTGCGTGCATGTTTACTTATCTCTTTCTTCCTTTTATGCAAAAATTTTAAAACATTTGAAAATTAATTGCAGACATTGTGAAACAGTTGATCTCTAGATATGTGAGTTTCCGTCTCCTAAAAGCCAAGGTTGCACTTAAGAAATAACAGTCAAATCTAGAATCCTTGTAATATTTCCCCAGTGGTTTCAAAGTCTATTTACTAAATTCTATTTTTCGACATAGTCTCAGTTCATTTGTTTAGCATTATCAGAAAGTCAGCCCAGTGATTTGGGGACCATCCCTGTTTGGATTTGATTGTTTGCACATGATAGGATTCAGGTTAAGATTTAGAAAGCATAGGTGATGTACGTCACCATGCATGCTTTTATGGAGCCTGACTACAGAGTGTGTTTAAGTTTGGGCTTGGGAGGTGTATTTGCTAGATATATTTTATTTCTCTATATGTATGTGCATATGAGTGCGGTTACTGGGGAGGCCAGAGGTGTCCAGTGCTCAAGTTGGAATTTCAGGAAGTAACCTGCCTCAAGTGGACACTGGGAACCAAAGTTGGGTTGGTTCTCCCCAGAGCAGTATTCTCTCTTCATTACTCAACTGTCTCTCTGATCCCCAATGCAGTTTTTAAATTGGTTACTTGGGCAACCATTTGTTTGGGTTTTTCACTTTTAAAGGCAGGGGTTTCACTATATAATCCTGGCTGGTTTTGAACTTATAGATCTGATTGGCCTGCCTCCATCTCCTGAGTGTTGGGATTAAAGGCTTGAATTACCATATGGGTAGCCATTTTTATTTGAATGCCTTTTTGACAAATACCAGACAGATACTGAATGTGGCAATTTCTGAAATCTTTGAGAAAGGGAAGTTTTTTTTCTTTTGAAGTCTGCCAAAGCAACCTCATTAAATCATCTTGTCAGCCATCTTTGTGTTTTTGAGACAAATTTGTGATGTAACCTTGCCTATATTTAATATGTAGCCTAAAGTGACCTTGAACCTAGAACCCTTTCTTTCTTAGCCTCCCTATTGCTGGGATTATAGGTGTGCACCAGCAGACCCAATTTGCTTCTCTAATACAGATTGTAAAAGAGGAGACAGGGACAATGTGTAACTCTTTTTCTTAGATTTGGAGAAAAACATTTATGGTGATACAAACTCTGGTTATTTATGCTAGCAGGCCGATGTACTCCAAGTGGTCCAAGTTCAGTGCCGTCCATGGTGCAGAAGTCTCCCAGAATAAACCCTCCAGTGACAAAGTCAGGCTCTTCTCAGGTAGGTTTAGACTCTTAGTGCACTTGCATGTTCTAAAGTTGGCCTTTGTCCTATAGAATTCAGACATGGGAACAGTGACTGGGATCGTTTGCACAGGAGACACCAAAGTATGTACTTCAAGTTTTTGACTTGTGCTCACACAAGCAATTCATTCATATTCTCTCTCTCTCTCTCTCTCTCTCTCTCTCTCTCTCTCTCTCTCTCTCTCTCTTTCTCTGCTTTTTGTTCTGTTTTAAACATGGTTTCACTGTGGTAGCCCTAGCTGGCCTGGAGCTCATTCTGCAGTTCAGAAGGCTGGCCTTGAACTCATCCTCTGCTTCCTGAGTGCTGGGATCAAAGGCATGCCCCACCACAGCTCAGTATGGATATTTTCTTGTATGTAGTCTCTTAATATTCTTAATTTTTTTTCTGTTGGATGGTGTCTTAGTTTGATTTTTGTACTGACCAAAAGTACCAGGTGGTGGTGGCACATACCTTTAGCCCCAGCATTCTGGAGGCAGAAGCAGGTGGATCTCTATGAGCTCGAGGCCAGCCTGATTTACAGAGCAAGTCCAAGACAACCAGAGCTTCACAGAGAAACCTTGTCTTGAAAAACAAAATAAGCCACTGACTAAGGAAGGAAAGAGTTTATTCTGTTTCCCTTCAATGTCAGTGCATCATTGAGAGAATCAAGGTAGACTTTCCTACTGTTCCACACAGCAGTACCTCTTGACCAAGTAACTCTCTTCACAGACAAAAAAGTACAGCAGGAAACATGGGCGATTCTGCTTGCTGGCTGGCTGTCAGCCTGGCTGTACTCAGTTTTCTTACACAGTTAGTGGCTACCTGCCTGTAGCTACTTTGTCTGTAGTAGGTTGGGCCCTCCTACATCACTGTCTGCAAGCACATTCATCGGCAAGTCTGATGTGGGTTATTCTTCAGTCAAGGCTCCCAGCTCAGTTGACTCCTACCTAGGCTGTGTCATGAGACTTAAAGCTAACTAGGATGGATGGTCTGTCTTAACTGATCAATCATGTGCGTGGATTGAATGAGAATTTGTCAGAGCATTGCTCTGTGTTATACTTAGTTCTTTGCAAAAACACACACACACAGCAAAGCATATGCAGTATGTCCTCTGTGTCACCTATGGGTACAAGATGTTTGCTTTAGTATAAGTAAGTGTGCTTTCATTTTCCTTTCTTGTCTCACAGCCCTGGGGTAGAGCTGGCTAGGCAAGCACACTGCTGTTGCAGTGCGGCCTCCCCTCTAGTTCTTTTCATGCCTGCCTTTACTAGGGGCGTGTTGTACATGTGCACAAGATGTGAGGAGGCCAGAGAATCCCTGTGTGTCCTGCTCTCGGTTTGCTATCTCTGCCCCTTGACACAAGGTCTCTCAGTGAACCTGGAGCAAGTGTAGCCCAGAGATCCTCTTGTCTTTGCCCCCTCAGCTCTGAGGCTGTATGTTCCCATGGCCACAGCCAGCTTTCTGTTTTGTGTTGTTTCCAGACAGGTTTCCTCGCTGTCTTGGAACTCACTGTGTAGATCAGGCTGGCCTCAAACTCAGATTTGTCTCCCAAGTGCTGGCACTAAAGGTGTGTTCCACCTCCCGCCAGCCCCACACTGCTCCTGAAGGCCACATGCCTCTCCCATGGATAAACCAGAGTCTTTCCTTCTCTAGCTCCTTGTGCTTGCCTGGTGCCTGGACGGTGTCTGCCTGAGTGTGCTTGCGCACGTGCGTGCCTGCACTCCCCTCCCCCCCATTTAGATGGTAGCCCCGAAGGAAAAGTGTTTAGCTATCTCAGTGCCTCATTCTCTCAGGTTTCTTCATTACTCACCAGCAGAAATTGTTACTGTCTGTCTTGTCCCTGAACACATTCCCTGAATAATGGTGTCATAAAACTGGCTTTTTACCAGGTAGAATGTGTCCTAGACAGAAGGAAGGCCTAGTGCACGTGGTTCAAGAGTGGTGACACATGGTGTAGCAGTGCTCCCAGTGGTGGCAGTCCTGATAGGACCGCCATCAAAAAATAACACTTCTGCTCCAAAGCCCATCCTGAAACCTTTTACCTTTCATTTCAGGCCAAGGCACTTCAGCCTCCTGTCACAGAGAAACAGGGGCATCAGTGGAAAGATTCAGACCCTGTAATGGCTGGGATTGGAGAGGAGGTACGTTGGTTGCTTAAGCATTATCTTTCTGAGAGTAGCTCTGACAATGAGACTGAAGTGGTCTTAAGTGCAGTCACTTGTATGGCCATTATTTTAATATCAGGGCCTGGCCCTGCTCCTGGAAATGTTTGTCCTGAAATCATGGAAGCAGTGCTGTTACAGCTGCCACTCAGAACCAGTTGTCTCTTTGTTCGTGGTTCTCACAGATTGCACACTTCCAGAAAGAGCTAGAGGAATTGAAGGCCCGGACCTCCAAAGCTTGTTTCCAGGTCGGCACCTCAGAGGAGATGAAGATGCTGCGGACAGAGTCGGATGATTTGCACACCTTCCTCTTGGAGATTAGAGAGGCCACAGAGGTTTGTATCAATGGATGTCTTTCCTGAGTAGATGGGGCCTTTTAGAAATGTTCTGTTAGCTCAGAACTGCCATGAACCACTGTGTGCTCTTAGGTTTTTTTACCTGCCTGAACTCAGGACTGTCAGAACTGAGGCTTACCAGGTGTCAGCGTCACTTTTCTCCTGTGTCACGAGATCTGTCTCCTGAGCACATACTGGGCACTCCACCAAAGCTGGCTGTAGTTTATTTAACTTAAGTATACTTTCAAATGTTTCTTTTCTTTTTTTTTTTTTTTTAATGTGGCTTTATATATTTTTGTTACTCTATCTCTCTTTTTTTTGTTGTTAACTTTCTTTATTATTATTATTAACAAAGAAGTCTCACTTTCTATCCTTGTATATCCTTATTCAAGGTCCCTTCACCCTCCGACCACATCAGGTCATTCTTTCTTCTCCACAACTCCCCATCCCCTCCCTGGGCAGGCAGCAGGCAGTCCCATGGTCCCACTGTCCCAATATTGCTTAATTCAGTCTCCACTCCTGGCAGATCCAGTTTTCTCCCCCCTCCCTCAAGAATGAGTCTGGTGTTCCTATAGTTGGAGTGGGGTCCGAAGGGTCAGTCTAGAGTGTTTCTGATCCCAAGCTGTTCAGTGCTTGTGGTTTGCAGCTTGGGCATGCTTGGCTTTTTTCTTGTTTGTTTGTTTAGAGACCACTAATGAGTGAGTACATCCCCTGCTTATCTTTCTGAGTTTGTGATGCCTCACTCAGGAGGATATTCTCCAAATCCATCCATTTGCCTGCGAATTTTAGGATATCATTTTTTCTTACTGCTGAGTAGTACTCCATTGTGTAGATGTACCACAGTTTGTTAATCCATTCTTCAGTTGAGGGACATCTAGGTTGTTTCCAGGTTCTTGCTATTACAGATAATGCTGCTATGAACATAGTTGAGCTAATGCCTTTGGAGTGTGGCTGTGCCTCTTTAGGGTATACACCCAGAAGTGGTATTGCTGGGTCCTTGGGGAGATTGATTCTCAATTTTCTGAGAAACCGCCACACTGCGTTCCAAAGTGGCTGAACAAGCTTACACTCCCACCAATGGAGGAGCGTTCTCCTTGCTCTGCATCCTCTCCAGCATAGGCTGTCCTCTGTGTCTTTTATCTTAGCCAATCTAACAGGTGTCAGGTGGTATCTCAAAGCTGTTTTGATTTGCATTTCTCTGGTGGCTAAAGATGATGAGCATTTTTTCAGGTGCCTTTCAGCCATTTGTAATTCTTCTGCTGAGAATTCCCTTTTTAGATCTGAACCCCATTTTTTGATTGGGTTATTCAAGGTTTTGGGCTCTAGATTCTTGAGTTCAAATGTTTCTTTTATAGCATTGAGTTAAGATTTTTTGGAGCATGTACAGTACAAAATGTCAGATATTTGCTGCTTAAGGCATTATTCCCTGTTACTCTGGTCACAGCATGCTCCATCAGGCACTGTGCTTTACCAAGATCATGTCACAGCTTTCCTGCTTTGGTGATATTGTGACCCTTTTCATTTTGTACCTTAGGAAGAGAGGCTTAAAAAGGCAAGTGAGTTTTTGAAAGTTTCTGCTTAGTAAATGGTATTGCCAGACACATTTTCATGTGTCTCCAGTCTTCTAATCTTAAACAATAACTTGGAAAGAGAAAGTCTCTGAGGTATTAGTGATGTCTTCATGGAGCTGGGTAGTGACCCTGTCTCTGCTCTTCTTAGTTTCCACATTGTCAGCTTTCAGAAGATGTACTTTTAATGACAGGAGAAAGGGTAATTAAAACACAAAAGATGGTTTAGTAGGTTAGAGCCCTGGCTGCTCCTCCAGAGGACCTACACCTGTTCCCAGCACCTACATTGTAACTCTCAGCCATCTGCAACTCCAATCCCAGGGCATCTGACACTCTCTTCTGACCTCTTCAGGCACCAGGCACTCAACGTGGCAAACAAGGCAAACACTTGTACATATAAACTTTTTAAATTAAAAAACAATTTTTTTAGTGACTGTCTTTCTAAGCAATGAATTGTCCCCCAGAGTTTGTGATTTTTTAATTATCCTACAGTCACTCAAGCAAGAAACATGATAGAACATTTTTTACACCACCACCCCCAACATAAAACAAAGTTTTTAGAAACTATAGGGAAAAAGTGGTTTTGTGCATGGGAACAGTGAAATTTTTTAAGGTAACGAAAATAGTTGAGACTCTCCACCTTCCTGGGCCCACACAGGTTTGCTGTTGGCAACACAGCAGTTGAATAAATGCACCTCTGCCTTTTCTAGTCGCTTCATGGAGACATAAGTACCCTGAAAACAACTTTACTGGAGGGCTTTGCTGGTGTTGAAGAAGCCAGAGAGCAGAATGGAAGAAACCAGGACTCAGGGTATCTGCACCTGCTCTATAAAAGACCACTGGATCCCAAGAGTGAAGCTCAGCTCCAGGTGGGTGAGGCCCTTCTGTTTTGAGAAGAGTTCACTCAGACACAATGAGCTTGATACCATGGCTGTGGTTCTGAGGGCTGGGTTTGGATGGTGTCCCTTTAGCAAGTTGATTTTCTGCTAACAACTTGTGCTTTTCCATGCATTTACTAATGGGTTGTTTTGGTTTGAGTTTTTTGTTTTCCAAAAGTATTTCTCTGTGTAGCTCTGGCTTTCCTGTAACTCACTTTGTAGAGCAGGCTAGCCTTGAACTCACAGAGATCCAACTGCCTCTGCCTCCCAGGGGAGTGCTGAGATTAAAGGCGGGTGCCACCACTGCTAAGTCATAAACTTACTTTCAGCAAAGAAGATAGTACACTTCTTTAAATTTAATTTTTAAAATTTTACTTTAAAGATTTGAACTTATAATGCAGGCTGCGAGGCCAGCTACCACAATCTGCTCCACAGTAGTTAAAAAGATTGCCTCAAAGTATCTAGGGTCAGGGAAAACTCTAGGTAAAAAGGTCTTAGGAAAAGGAAGAGCAAATGCAAATGTTCTGAAGGTAACTTTCTTATTACTACATCTTGTGTAAAAAAAAAAAAAAAAAAACCACTGCTACAGAAAATACTCTATTCAGTATAAGAGCTGCTGTTGAAGGTCATTTTACATTTTTTTAAGCAAAAAAAAAAAAAATAGAGGTAGAAT
>PVIH01016955.1:0-43677 GCA_004025045.1 Sigmodon hispidus
CCATCACCCACTGCCACTCACCACCACCACCACCATTACCACCCATCACCACCCACTACCACTCACCACCACTGCCACCATTACCTCCACCACCACCACTCACCACCACCATCACCACCACTCACTACCACTCACCACCACCACCTCCACCAGACAACATCATCAACAGCTGCATGAACTAGTCTGATAGGCTTTGCTTCCTGCTGATGCTCCACACAAGGGTGTTAACAATATCTGTCCATGGTCCAAGCCATTCACTGCCATTTCTCAAAGATTTCTCTCAATATTTTGTTATTTCACACAGCTAGCTCTTTTCAGGTGCCTGGCCTACAGTTAGCTGTTAAGGACACAGGACCTGTCCTCTTGTGTCATGGAAATTTGTCCCATTTTTTTTAAACACTTCCAAGGTCGTGTAATCCTACAGTGTTTGCTAGATCTGCAGTTTCACTTTGCAGTGTGCTTGGCTGTGGGTTTGCCTAGTAGCATCAAACTCGGCCTGCTGAATTCCCTGCTGGGGAGGTGTTGGGGCAGAGTTCTTTTCCTAAGCACTCATTTCTTTAATAAACACATTAATAACTTGAAAAGCCTGCCCATGCAATCTGTTCAGACTACATACTCCAGTGCTCTAGAACGAGGCTGCCCTAGAATGCAAAATCAGATTGCACTGGCCTGGAAATTTCTTCATAGACAATGAAAGTCATAGATTATTGTCAGCTGCCCTTAGAGACCATTAAATTTGATAGCTGAACAAACAAACAATCTCAAGGCCCAGAGAGGGTGAGGGACCCTGCCCAAGGTCATCCCAGCAAGTTTATGCTGGATTCTGTCATTGTTTTTTAACTTAAAAGATTTATTTATGTGTACAAGTATGTTGCACGTATGTACGAGGATCATCTATGTGCCCAGTGCCCATTACATCTCTTTGGAACAGGAGTTTACAGTGTGACCTGAAACCAAGCCTGGGTCTTTTACAAGAACAAGTGCTCTTAACCACTGAGCCATCTCCAGCCTCCTTAGAGTCTGACTTTTTTTTTCTTTTTTAATCTCAGATCTCCCTGTATTAGATATTGCAGACACAGGCTCTAAGATAAGGGATTCTTTTATGCGAGTGTGTGTGTGTCTGTCTGGTGTGTCTATATGTCTGTGTGTGTGTCTCTCTCTCTGTGTACCTATGAATACACATATGTGTGTATGGCAGTGGCTGTATACATTTATGTGTATGCATGAGGATGTCAAGTGTCTTGCTCTGTCACCTTCTGCCTTATTTCCCCCGAGACAAGCTCTCTCACAGAACCTGGAGATGTTTTTCAGCCAGGCTGGCAGCCAGCTGGTTCCAGAGATTCTCCTATCTCCACCCCCTCTACCGCCAGAGTACCAGGGTTACAAGCATATATGGGCATTCCTGGATTTTACATGGGTGCTGGGGATCTGTAGAAAGTTCTCTTAGACACCAAGCTGTTCATCCCCCTAATCTGTAATTAAGAGTACTAAAAAAACTTATCTTGTTTTTCAGTTATACTTTGTTGAGCATCTGTATGTGACTCAAAGAAACTCAGTGAAGTCAATATTATTGCAAGATTTTCATTTAATAGATGGGTGACTGGGGCTGTGCACTGTGCACAAGGTCACAAAGAAAACAAATGGTCTCCTGGTTCCAGTTGTCTGAATTTCTTTCTTTCTTCCTTTGGGTCCTAACGCCCTCACTCTTTCTTAGAATTTCATGAGAGCAGAATGGATCATCCAATGAATCTGTACCTTACAGCATGCAGAAATATCTTCCACATCTGGAAGGCCCTCCCTCTGCCCCTCACAACAGCCCTCTGGGGCAAACAGGATCAAAGGCCCCAAGGAGCTGAAATCATGACCCAAAGTTGCAGAGCAAGACACAGAACCCAGGATCTTCTGTTTGGAATGATCCAGACATTTGGCAATTGGAAGGATGCTCAGGTAGGTGCAGAAGGGATTAATATGAGATCCACATTAAGGATTGATATGGGATCTCTAGAACCAGATGGCCTGTGTTCAAATCCTAGTTGGCCAGTTTCTTTACTGTATGGCCTTATGTGAGTACATTTACCTCTATGACTTCAGTTGCCAAACAGGAATAAGGAATAAGTCCATTGAAGCTGGATAAGTCAGCTGGGGTCAAGATGGCAGTCCATGGACTGTGGCTCAAGAATAGAGCATTTGTTTAGCATGTTAGATGCCCTGGACTCCATTTCCAGTACTAAAAAGTAGGGATGGAATGGGGAGCAAGCCCTGGACCTACAGCTCCCCCTCCCCCACCTATCAGGCTGGAATGGAGAACTTGGAGTACCTGTAGCAGAGGTTGGGGTGATTCATGGATAGAGATGATGTGTGTGATCTTATTCCGGCCCAACTGATCCGGGTCTTTGGCATCTGAAAGAAACAGGATGCTTGAGCCAAATTGGCAGGTGTGACTAATTTACTCCTAATAACTAAGTGCAGAGAAAACCAATGCCCAGCTTGCCTCCTCACCCCTCCCTTTTAGCTCCATCCACTCTGCTGGCTTGTCTGGCCCCTTCCCCAGCCTCTGGGCACTCATCAAGGACAAGCTGGTGTTTCCCAGTCCTGTGCTGTTTTTCCCATCCCAAACACCTATCTCCCTAGCTCATCCTTGGACTTATGGACTCTACTTCCAGGAATCTGTGGACAGAGCAGCTGTTACACATGGAAAGCTGCACAGGAAGGCTGAAGTTCTATGCATTATTTATTGCAGAAACAGCTAAATGCTTGAAACAACCTAATGTCCACCCAAAAGGGACAAAAAAGAAATACAACTGTGCTTTGGACTCCTGTGCAACAATTAAAATGATTCCTATGAGCTGGTATATGAGGATGTCCTTAATATACATTTTAAGTGGGACACAATCCCTTCCTGGACAGCATGCAGAATGAGGTATGATTTGCTTTAAATATTACACATGTATCTATATATATATATCTATAATATATGACAAAATACTCAAGACTACACCCCTTAGGACTGTCAGTGGTCATCTCTAGGGAGTGAGATGTACCAGTATGTACTTTTAATAACCAGGATAAATAACACATAGTCCTTCTCATATCCATATACCTATTTCCTCATTCAACAAATATTCTCCATATGCCCACTATGTGCCAGCTTTGGCTGGGCACCGAGTCTGAGGTCAATTTCATGGCTCTTACCCTTGTGGAAAGAACACACGACTGAGCTGAATCCTCTCAGAAATCAATGTGGTAGGAGCTGCTAAGGAGGCTATGGGGCGGGTCACCTGCTTCTCTGTAACTTTTCCACCTTTGGTCCCCAGGCCTTGAGTCAGTCGGTCTCAGCACATTTTTTCACCACAAGGTCAAAGGTCTGTCTATGTTCAGATATGGCTTCCTACCACTTGCCTGGGGGCCTGTGAAGGCAGGGATGGGGAGGGCACTGCCCCTCCCCCATGGAAGGCTGTGGAAGGACTAAATGAGAGAAAAAGCAGAAATCTTCAGGCTTGCCACCCCTGGCTTAGGGTTGCCACTCAGGACTCTGCTTACAGAAGCAGGTCCAGCCCCTCTTTAGATGAGGCTGTGGGAAAAGAACCTCCAGCTTCCCCCTGAGAGAAGCCATACCCCCAGGCAGACCCCAGCAAAAGCTTTATGGGAGAGTCCTTGGGCCTGGTGGGCCTTATGCTGAGGAGGTCGACAAGGCTCAGGCCCTTTGGCCAGGCCGGCCAGGCCGGCCAGGCCTTTGACTTGTTGCTGAGCTTTGGGGTAAAGCTGAACTGGGAGCTGATGTCAGTGATCTTTAGAGCCTGGGGACAGCCTGCCCTTGCACCCCCTAATCCTCCGTGAGTCCTTTCTCCTCCCAGACTGGCATCCGTTCCTCCCCCACACTCCATTCTTGAGAGTGTCTAAGTTGTGTGGGCCTGAGTGTGAATAGTGGACACAGGCTGGGATAGGCCGGGTGCCGTGGCCTTGGGACGGGATTGGAAGTGCTCACCAATGAAGTTTCCAAGGTAGAGTCCAGGAAGAACCTGGAGGAAGAAGAGCGGGGTCAGGGGGCAGGCTGCACCCCTTCCCACCCATGGTAGCTGGGCCCACAGCTCTTCTGTATTGGTGATGGGACCTCAGGAAGCCATCTCCCTGATAGGTCTGGGTGCTGCATGAGGGGTCTGGGGCTCTGGCAAGGATGCAAGAACAGGCAATCAAATTAATCATAAGAGGGGCCAGGGAACTCAGCCTGGGGACAGGGAGGAGAGGATGGATGGGTTAAAAAGTCCCAGGTAGAGATCAGGAAGGAGCATCGAGTGGGTCCCCGACGGAGGGAGCTGAGGCAGGCTCAGGTGGAAGGCCATGCGGAGCAGAGCTCGAAGGATCGAGAGACACCCGAGTCCAGGAGTCTCGGATCCACGCAGACACAGGGAGGTACAGAGAAAAAGGCGCTCCCGGAGAGGTCAGCAAAAGTCAGAGTCGCGCAGAGGACAGTGAGGCACGGGCAGAGACAGAGAAAGGCAGATGCAGTCTCCGAGGGCAGCGAGACAGGGATGTGCCATACATCTCGGAGCAGGAGCAGAAGGTCAGTGACCTGTCTAGGGCGGGGACGGCCAGGCGCGGCGGGGGTTCCCCTACCTTGGTCATGCCATTCCCCATGATCCCGAGGCCGGGTGGCCGGGCGCACCCCCAGCTCGGCGCCTGGAAAGCGCTGGGTTTACAGCTGCCGGGCTGACCCAGGCCCAGTGCCTGTAGCCTCCCGGGGAACCAGGGGCCCGGCGTCCGCGGCCCTGCCCAGCCCGGTCCAGCCGCCACAGCCACCGCCTGCGGACCCCCGGCCCCGGAGGGAAGTGATGGAGCCGCCGCCGCTGCTGCCGCTGCCGCCGCCGCCGCCACCGCCGCAGGCTCCTCCTACCCCCTCGGTCATGTGGGGCCCCCCTCCCCCGTGGGTCGTGGCGGGGGGCCGGACAAAGCCCCAGTGTGCGGGGCCCACGGCCCGCGGGACAACGGCAGCTTGTTGCGGCCGCGTGGGACGCCACCTCCGGAGGTGGGGGCAGGGCGCTCCCCCCACCCTGGCACCGTCAGGCGCGGCGATGGGGGGAATGTGGTGGGGAGTCCCCAAAGGGGCCCAGACACTCAGTTTGTGGCTGTGCCTGCACCTGCCCGTGGCTGGGGGCAAAGCAGCCAGATTTTCCAGCCTGGGTTTCTTTAGTATGGAGGGTGGACTCATTGCTAAAGGCTCTGCTTGTTGGGGGACAAGAAGTCAGAAAAAAATTTTATTTTACAATATATCCCCCACACCATGCAGCCATCTTAGCATGTGGTCATTCTCCCCCTTCCTACTCATCCCACCGTCCACGTCTGCTCATCTGTCCCATCCATTTATCCATCCATTCACCACCCATCCATCCATCTGCCCTCCCTTACATCCATTTATGTGCATCAGTTCACCCATTCATGCGTTTCTCATCTTCTCTCCCTCCCATCTATCATCCAGTCATCCATCCATCAGTCCACTCATCCCTCACCCCTCCTGTCTCCTACTCTTCCACATCCTCTGGCCCCAGGAGACGGTGCCTCGTGGGTAATGTTACTAGGACCAGGCATAACTGCTTTTAGAGGGCTGAAGAAACCAGGAGTAAATGTGGAATAAAGGGAGATGTAGTAAGGCTCCAGTTACCCAGATCCTGGCTCAGAAAACTGCAATAAGATGTCCACAGTTCAAGTCCGTGTGCACACTTGACTTATTGGACAATCTGAGAAAGTTCCCCTGTGACATCACTGCATAAGCATAAAATAAATGGGTCTAGGCACCTCCTATGGGAACCGAAGAGAAACAGCTGGGCCTGCTTTGTTCCTGTGGCTATCACTCCCAGCCTTCTAAGGGACTAGAGGGGAGTGTCCACCCAGACAGGGACAGAAAGTCTGTTTCAAGTATAATTGGAGAAAAAGAAATCCATTCTTTAGGTTTCTCCCTTGAGTTCACAGTGTATGTGGGGTGCTTGGCTCAGCCTTCTCTGTTTTCATAAAACCCAAATTATTCAACAAATATTTAGCAAGCAATAGGTACTAGACACAAAGTCATGGTCTCTATACAGTACAGTCTATACAGGCGGTTCTTAATTTCCTTAGCTGAGAGTCTGTCTAGATCTCAGTTTCCTAAGCTCTGGGTTTGGCCCAAACTGAATGTGTGATGGTCGTTAAAATTTTGGCAACAGTAAAAGGCTTCTAAAAAGGCTTCTAATGACTAAAAACTCAAAATTAAACACATGGCAAGTCTGGGGTGTTTCAGATAGCAGTCACCTGTGTTGCACCATGTAATGTCACTGCAGCCTTGTTTTTGAATCTGCTCTGAGTAGGCTGTCAGGCATCCACCACCCATGGACTCTACCTGAACTATCTCAGGCCAGAGTTGAGATTCTGGTATGTTATGAACTGCAGTGTTTTTACTGTTAAAAACTACTTTAATTATGGGGGGAGGGACTCAATATTTCCATGCCACCATTCCTCAGCATGTGTCAAACTAAAATATCTTTAGATTATATTATGCTGAAATTTTTTTTAATGCTGATCAAGTTGCTGGATTTAATTTCCTAAAAATTATTACATGGACTTTGGATTGGGATTAGGACGGACTTTTCAACAACTTCTGACATTTGTGCTACATATAAAGTGGCATTCTCAGCATTGATGATTTATAAAATTAAAACATCAACCTGAAAAAAATATTCTATGGTATCAAATATTCAGCCAAGATTTAGTTCTTTATGTAGAAATTAAATAAGTACATCATCTCATTAGAATGCATATTTGTTAGAGGCTTTTATATATACATCATAAAATTATACATAGATTAAATTTTTAAAAATAAATTCTTTTATGATTTATCTATCAGTAAATGTTAGATTTGTATACCTACTTTATATACTTATATGCCCAGGGGTTATTTTTTTTAGGGGAAAAAGGGCTGGATACTGCTCAGCCAGCAGTGTTTGTCTATCATGCATGAACCCTGGGCTTTGAACCCCAGCATTCTCCAGGTTACATTTCTTGTAACCTCCTGCAATCTAGCACTTGGGAGGCAGAGGTGGCAGAGTCAGAATAAGAAGTCTGAGGCCAACCTAGGTTACAATAAAGCTTATTTCAGAAACAAACAAACAAACAAAAAACCCAAACCAAAAAGGAGCAGGGATCACAAATGGAAAAATCTAAGAGGCCCTCCCTGGGTTAGTCCCTCCCATGAGGTACAAAATGTGTGCACGTACAAATTGAATTTTTTTTCTGGTATTCACATGAAAATAGTGAATGCTAGTTAATTGTTGATAATGCTTTGATTTAACTTATATATCCAAATTCTATCATTTTAGCATTTGGTCAGTGTTTAGAAATTACTGATGATGTGTTAAATCTTCAAAATGTGGTATGTGGCTTCCACTTTGGGCTCATCTCAACTCGGACAATCTATATGTCAGATGCTGGTAGCCTCGTGAGCTTAGTATCAACAAAACGCATGTCTACTAGGCAAGAAAACAAAGGAAAACTGCATACGGACAGATAATGTCCTTACTGAAGGTCGCAGTTGACTCTGAAGGAAACGAAGCAGGGATGGTCAAGGGAATCTCTCTGAAAGGTGACATTTGAGCTGAGTCCAAGTACAGCCACAGCAAGGACAGAAAGATAGCACTGTAGAGGCCTGTGCTGTGGAGAGTGTGGTCTGTGGGCAGAGCAGGTACAGCTGGAGAAGAGGGAGCTGAGGCAGGGGCATGACAATGAGCTGAAGAGTGCAGTCAGGGCCCCTGCACGAAAACCCTCTATGGCAAATCAGGTTTAACATTTCCCCTCTGTGGGGCAGAAATCCAAAGGGAAACTTTAATCAAGGACCCATCACATCTGGCTTAAGGGTTTAAGTTCTTCACTATGGTCCCCCCCGCCCCCACTGACCCTCCTCTTAGGGAAGTCATCGAGGAGGCCATTTCAGCTGTGCAGGTGAGAGATAAAGACAACTTGGAATAATGCAGACAAAAAAGCTGCAAATATGAGAAGGTATTCACTCTATGTAAATATCTAAGGGTATGGCTGATGGCTATGCAGACAGATATGGCTAGGGAAGGAAGGGACTCCTAGGTGCCCTAACTTGAAAAATCATTATATCTGACACAAAAAGGAAAACATCAATAATTCAACATGTGGTTATTGGAAATCAAATTATAGGTAGAAATTACATCAAAGATATTGCTGATGTTGACTTGAGTCTTCCAGAAGCCTGGCCCCTGATGATGCAAAGAATGCTGGTTAACGGAGTGTGGAGGTGTGTGCTTGTAATTACAGGGCTCAGAAGATAGATGCAGGAGAATCAGCAGTTCAAAGCCAGCCTTGGATACCTTGTAAGCTTGAGCCAGCCTAGATTATATGAAGTCTTGTCTAAAATATACATATCCTGGGGGGGATGATAGAAGATCCTGGAGACAAAGCATCATATCAGAGCCCTAGGTGGGAGAGCAGATTTTCTCAGGTTATTTCACCCATAAAGGGGCGGCCCCAGTAGCCCTCTGTGTAAGAGAGACCTCTGCTGTGGAGAAAGCCCTGAGGAGAAAAGAACGAGAAGGTTATTAGCCATCACGCTCCATCACACATTTAACAGCTCTGAATGGTTTGCTCTGCAAGTGAGAACTACTGAAAATCTCAGCTTTCTCAAATGAATCATGAAGTGACTATTTTACAAAAATTCTGCTAAAACACAGGTCTCCCCGGAACCAATCCATGACTCACCGTGGTAAGCAAAATGATGGCTCTCAAAAATGTCCACATGCTAATTGCTGTCAGCTCTGAGTATGTTTTATGGGAAGGGGGTAGGTTAAGGCTGGAGGTAGATTATTCTCATTAATCTACTGGCATGAGGTGGGATGATGCTGTGTTCAGTGAAATCCCCAGTCAAGCGTTCTCACAGGCAACAGGATTAGAGGGATGTAAAACAGAAGCAGAGGGCACAGGAGTTCTGGCTCTGAAGCTGGAGGAGAATCGTGCTGAGAGAACTGTACTTCTGACCTATTTTTTATATAAAGATGTCAGTAGAGTATTTATCTCTAGGCTGGAAAGATTCCTTGTAAAGATTCAAAACACTTAAAAGATAGTCAATGTTTTTGGAAATAGACATTTGGAAGGCGGTTTAGTGGGGAGGGATAATCTCTACTTCAGTAAGAGTCGGTAGGGGCCCAGATGTGTCACTAACCAACTCATTTCCTCAGGGTGGAGGCTGATCATTTCACAAACAAGAGTCTTCAGGAGTTGCTAGTAGAAATTTTAATGCAGCAGAATTACTTTGTTCCAGAAAGAATTCAGCTGCGTGGACACCTTAATTCATCCAGTGAGACCCATTCCAGGCTTCTTCCCAGAACCTTAAGATAACATATTCATGAGATTTTTTAAGTCACCAAGTTTGTGAGAATTACAAGTGGCAATCAAAAACTCTCTTGCCTTTAGGGGAAACCATCTTGCAGGCAGAATTTTTTCCCCCAATCCTGGCTGCCAGTCCCAAATACCCATTATAGAGGCTTAATATGAATTATAAATGTTCAACTGAGAGCTAAGGCTTGCTACTAGCTAACTCTCATGTATAAATTAACCCATATTTCTTATCTATGTTTTGCCATGTGGCTCATGGCTTGTTTCCTCATTTTCTACACACCCTGTTTTCTTGGCACCTGGCTGGCTGGAGTCCCCTCTGATTCCATCCTTCTTCCTCCCATTATTCTCCTAGTTTGGTTGTCCTGTCTATAATTCTTGCCTGGCTACCACCAATCAGCACTTAAAAGAAAAGATTTTTATTATGTATACAGTGTCTCTGAAGGCCAGAAGAGGGCACCAGATCTCATTACAGGTGGTTTTGAGCCACCATGTGGTTGCTGGGAACTGAACTCAGGACCTCTGGCAGAGCAGCCAGTGCTCTTAACCTTTGAGCCATTTCTCCAACCCCTAGCTTTTTATTAAACTAATCTGAGCAACAAAACTTCACACAGTGTAAAAAAATATTCCACAGCATTTCCCCCTTTTGTCTAAATAAAAAAGAAAGTTTTAACTTTAACATAGTAAAATTGTATGCAACAAAACGGTTATTAAGTAAGAATTCCAGTTATATACTCAGTCCATTTGAACTTGACAAATTTAGAGAGAATACTGCTATTTATCTTATCTTTGTGACTTTAAAGTTTTATACTAATTTACCTTTTATGACTAAGGAAAACTTGAACTCTGACTATCTAGTCTTCAACTCCATCAAAGAGCCCAGAAGAGTAAAATGTTCCCTAATGTCAGGGACATCTGGCTGCCTGCACAGTCACCCTAGGTTATTCCCTAAGGCTGGGACATCAAACGTTGGCTTCAGACTTAGTATGTTATAGACATTTTTGAGAAACAGGGAATTTTGAAGGACTATCCAACCTTGTCTTGACAAAACTTGGCAGTCACCTTTTTTGCATCCTGCTGGTCCAATTTAGACAATCACTGTCAGCAATTAAGACAACTGCAGTTTCTTTGCTCACATGGCTAGCTTTTGTATAAAGAGAACAATCTCCATATGGCGTTTCTTCCATGTTCATTATCTTCTCTGAAGTACATTGGCTTTGCTAGGAGCAAACATATCTTACTGTCATGAAAAGCCTTAAGATATTAAATATATTAAATGCCATATTCTGTAGGTCTTTGAAGTGTTTGAAGACCATCTATATATAAATAAAATATATTTGTTTATGGCCTTGAAAACATGCCTAACATGACTATAAGTTTGACTATTATAGATGACTATTAATTTGTATTTCAATCATATATTGCATTTTAAATGAGTTGCATAAGCTCAATAACTCAAACAAGAGTAGAAACATGCATACAGCATAACAAAATTAACTTAAAATTTGTATCAATATACAAAAATCCATACCAATGAAAAATACTAAAGACAAATAGTTGCTTTTTTGGTTTAAAAGTAGATTCAATAATCTACCCTTTTATCCTATCATTTTTATATCGCCCTTTTTTTATTCAGAAAGAGATACTTGAATCTAATCTTTTTTGTTTAGCTTTTTTCCTGACCATGACCAATAACAACTTATAACTAACCCCCCTTAAATAATAATAAACATCAATAACCAATATTTGGGGAATGTGGATATTGTTTTCTCTAGACTGCTTCCAATTGTCTGAGAATGCTGGTGCAGGTGTGTTCCAGACACACTTTGTATGTTTGCCACCACATCACCAGCAGAATGCACCCTTAGGCATGGCCATGTCCCCACATGACCACAGCGCATCCCACAGAGTGCAGGTGTAGCTGTGTCGTGGCATGCCCCTAGGCTTGGCTGTATGCCCACTGGCTCCCTTAAAAAGAAATAACACGTGGCAGTGGGTCCTTTTTTTCTTCTTTCTTTCTTTTTTTCCTTCTTTCTTTCTCTTCCCCTCTTTCTCCAGATATCTAACCCCTCTAAATAAACTCTGTGTGGCATCTGGCAGTGAACGTTTCTTGTCTCTCCCATGAGCAAAATACTAACAGCTGGTAATCTGTTGAGAGAACCTTGAGAAATTAGGATAGTTTTTAGGTCTTGTCTGAAGTCTTTTGTGAGGCTGTATCATCTCAGTCAGCAGCTTTGAAGCTGTTCTGGATGATGAATCACCTGAGCCATTCATTCCCATCAGTGTAGTGGGATTATGTTCTGGTACATTGTGAACATCTGTCTCTCCTACTGGCTTAATAAAAAGCTGTTTGGCCAGAAGGCAAACAGGAAGTGTGAGTGGGGCTACCAGACTAAGAAAATTCTGGGAATAGGAAGAGCAGAGCAGAGACACCAGGAGAGATTCCAGCAGACACAGAGGAAAGAAGACAACCATGCTGCTCTGAGAAAAGGTACCAAGCCACATGGCTAAAAAGATTAATGGAAATAGATGGAGTTAAAATGAAAGGGCTAGCAATATATCTGAGCCATAGATCAATAAGCAAGAAATTAATATAAGCCTTTGTGTAATTATTTGGGCAAAGTGGCAGTGAATCTGTGAGTGGGTCTGAACCTTGGGGCTAGGCTGGAAAGTCCGGGCCAGAAACTTATTACAAATGGCACAACAATGTGGGGGCATATATACCCACATAAAGCCAGAGAAATATTAAAAAGGGTTCTAGAGCACAGAATTGGAGCCAAAAAACAGCTTTTGAGTTGTATCTCTCACATGAGTCATAGTATAGAGATGCTCTGGTGAGGCACATGGGCTTGAGCTACAAAATGACAGGCTTTTGGAGTGCATCTTAAGCTGCAGCATGGCTGGTTCCTAAGGTCTCACAGGAGCCTAGATGTAAGCACAAGCTATAAATGATGTATTTAAGCTTTCTGTTTATACAGACTGAAAGGAAAGAGAGTCATAGACTGCTTCTTAGTAGCAGCAGCATTTTCTTGGGTCAGCTCTGTTTGCTGAAGGCAAGCAGAGGTTTGTTTTTTTAAAGAGAGGTTTCCTAATACAGCTTTAGAGTCTAAACACTTGTGAGTCTTTTAAGAGGCCCTGCTGCTAAATACTTGAATAGAGTTCATGAGCAGCAGATGGCAGTGCTTTACTTGGTGGTTATTTGGACCCTAAAATTCCCAAAAGTGGTAATTGGGGGTGCTACCAGTACTTCTGCTAAAGAGCTAAATTTTGTGAAGATAGACTAGAGGATGAATGAAACCAGCCATCCATCCTAGCCAAACCTCTAATCCTTAGCCACACCTTGGCAGATTAAAAGTGTGATCAAAACCAGAAAGAAATAGAGGGATCTGGCTGGAGTCAGCAACCCTAGCCAAGTGAAGATATGGTCAGAAACAGAAAAAGATAGATATACAGTAGAGACAGACAAAAAAACCTCTAAATGGTTTAGAGTGTGTTTAAAAATATATAGGCTTGAGAGAGAAAAGAAAAAAGAAAGAGGATAGAGAAGGTCCTTAAAAAATAGAGTAAAAAATAACAAGCCACATAAAGATGGAAATTACAGAGTGTCTGGATGCTGTATGTTATTGTCTTGTCTTTAAGTTTTTTGACTGAAAATGAGGTAGTTAAAGCTGCTGAAATGCATTTGATTATAAATGCTCCTGGATTAATCCAACCTATATATTTTGTAAATGAGTTGGCTTTAAAATTGAAATAAAAAGATATGCTACTTTGGAGAAGAGGTTTTTTTTTATTTCCACAGAAAATGAGAGGCTGTGGATTTATTCCTGCTTAAAGAAAATAAAGTTTGAAGGAGAAAGACTCCCTGAAAGATCTCCAATAAAAACAGATGGCCCAGATGATTCAGCATTTCAGAGCGCCTCTGTTGCAGTTTCCTTGAGCTCTGCATCCAAAACAACTTCAAGGAGACTGGTTGAGATGACCCAGCCTTACAGACTACTCTACTAAAGACTTGTTCATAATCCTGAATTTTTCTCTGGGTCTACATGGGATTTCCAGTATCTTCATTCAGCAGGAAATAGCTTAAAGAGCTATGCCCACATTCCCCCCAAATGGTTTATGGATATTTGTCTTTGTTTACAGTGTTGGTAACAAGTTGTATATAATGGTGAAAAAAGTTATGCAAAGGAAATTAGATTTAGGGTTCTTGTTTTAAAAAGAAAACAGGGGAAATGTAGTGAGATTATATTGTTACATTGTAAATAATTGTCCTGCCTACTGGTTTAATAAAAATGCTGATTGGCTGAAGGCAGACAGGAAGTATGGGCAGGGCTACCAGACTAAGAAAACTCTGGGAACAGGAAGAGCAGAACAAAGATGCCACCAGAGACACCAGAGAGACACCAGAGAGATGCAAGTAGACACGAGGAAAGAAGACAACCATGCTGCTCTGGGAAAAGGTATCAAGCCTTGTGGCTAAACAAGATAAGAATCATAGGTTAGTTTCAGATGAAAGAGCTGGCTAAGAATATGTTTGAGCCATAGGTCAAACAGCATGAAATTAATATAAGCCTTTGTGTGATTAGTTGGAACTAAATGCAGAGGGGCTGTGAGTGGGTACGAATCTCAGTGCTAGGCTGGAAAGTCTGGGCTGGAAACCTCCTACTACGTATCACTGTCTGGTCCCCATGCCCTGGAAATACATAAACTTCTAAAGACAACAAATATATCGGAATTAATACAAGCATAGACTATACATTGTACACAAGTCAGCCAAAGATGATTTTTGTTATGTATTTGAGCAGGTAAAATATTCATCATGTGTCTTGTCGTCTTTTCTAGGTTCATTTCTTTATGTCTGTAGTCAGGATTTCAGGAGGTCTTCCTCCATCAAACCTTATTTTCTTTAACAGCATCTCATTTCCCATAGAAATAAAAACATAACCTCTCCCCCAAAGAAATACACCTTTTGAAATCAAGACATTTTCAAAATATATAGGTTGGTTTAATCTAGCAGTCCTCACAATCCAATATGTCCTAGCTGCCAAAGCATTTATCTGGTGGTACTAAAACCACCCTTACTCTCTATCATGTTCATCAAACTGTCTCCTGAAGTACAGTTTATCTCAGCTCTTTTCTCTCCAAACCAAATCATCATATCATCTGGATCACTCTCAACATGTTCAAATCTCCCAGCAGCATATACAGATTCCTGTATCCAGGCATCAACAACACATGACCTTTCAATGACATTGGCATGCTTTTATTATTTTTAATTTTTTATGTGTAATTTTCTCTAGAAGATGATTTTTCTGTCCTTAAGGATCCAGATACTCAGGAGTTGAGAACATTCACTAATTTTGTAGAAGACTCAGCACCCACATGGCAGCTGACAGCCACTTGTAACTCTAGTTCCAGAAGATGCAACCTCCCTCTTTTGAACTTTAAGGGTACCTGCATTCACATGTGCACATGCTCCCATCATATATATGAATAATTAAAAATAAATAAGTTAAAAATTTAGCTCTTTGCATGGGCTTTGATGGAGATGATGGGGCAGCATCAACAGGTCTAAATTAGGGTGTTGGTTTGGTCCTTCTGGATTTGAAAAGGTAGATTTTGTGAGTACAGGCCATGCGATGCAGCTTCATACAGAACTTGGGAGTACAAAAGCATCAGAAACCCTTGCTTTGGAAATGTCCCTGACAGCAGCAACCTCAGTTAATCTCCAGATGACAAACTTCTTGAATGGCATTGACCTTGGATCACAGGATCCTGGACATGAAGCCATTAGGCTGTAGTGGTTCCTTCCTGGTTTTGGTCATCTCGAGAGTTAGGATAGAAACTGCGTTTATTTTGTGCAACTGATGTATTTAAAATCCTAATTTATGGGGGCTGGAGAGATGGCTCAGCGGTTAAGAGCACTGTCTGCTCTTCCAGAGGACCCGGGTTTGATTCCCAGCACCCACATGGCAGCTAACAACTGTCTGTAGTTCCAGTTCCAGGCAAACACCAAGGCAAATAAATAAATAAATAAAGTTTTAAAAAGAATCTTTAAAAAAAAATCCTAATTTATAACTGTCACTATTTATGCCCCTCAGATGGTTTTTTGTTAGTTCCTAGTTTTTTTTCTCTCCTTCCATCTTCTATCCCTCCACCCTCCCTTTTCTTCTCTTCTCTATCTCTCTCCAGCCCTTTATTTCCCCAGACAAATTCTTACCATGTAGACCTAGATGGCCTGGTACATAATATATAGCCAGACTGTACTCAAACTTTCAACATTCCTCCTGTGTCTATTCCTCAAGTGCTAGGATCACAGATGTGTGATCACATCTGAGTTCGTGTAAATTTCTTCTGAAGAAAATTCCCTGTTCCTGAATGTGATGGGTAATACTGTGTGCATGGCAGGACTGAGAACCACTTGTGAGCTGTGGAATTATGTTTTTGTACATTGTAAATATTTTTCCCTTCTACTGGTTTAATAAAATGCTGATTGGCCACAAGTATGGGCAGGACTACCAGACTAAGAAAACTCTGGGAAGAGGAAGAGCAGAGCAGAGATGCCAGGCAGACCCAGAGAAAAGAAGATGAGAATGCTGCTCTGAGAAAAGGTACTAAGCCACTTGGCTAATCATGGGTCAGTTTAAGAGTAAGAGTTACAAATAATATGCCTGAGCCATAGGCCAAACAACATATAATTAATATAAGACTTTGTGCGATTATTTGAGACTTCTGGTCTGGATATTGGGGCTAGGCTGAACCAGAAACTCTTACTACACTTGGGAGACATCTCTCTGGGTTAGTCATGAGGAATTTTCTAGAGTGAGTTAACTGAAGTATAAAGACTGATCTGGAAAAAAAGCTGGCACCATTCCATGGGCTGCCTGGAGAGAAGAGAATGTCCTGGGCTGCATACAAAGAAGAAAGGAAATCTGCTGAGCACCAGAATTCGTCTTTTCTAACTCTTGACTGGGGCTGAAACTAGTCATGTTGCCTCACATTCCGTCAACACCCCTTCCCCAGCGCTCAGCACTGCACCCTCAAACTTGGAGCTAAAGCATTTCTTTCTTAAGTCACAACAACAAAAGCAACTAACAAGCTACCTATTGCCCATTTTCTTCTCATAGAAGCCAGGGTGGGGCCTCTTTTTCTTAATGTTTTGTGGGAGTTTGGGGGCACTTCCCACACCACACACATTTTATGACCTTCTGTGTGTCTTTTTTCCCTTAGCATGTTTTTTTCAGGTTCATCTACATATCAATGTCAGGGTGTCTCAGCACTCCATGTCTCTCTATGGCTGAGCAACATTCAATTATATTATCTCTACTGTAACTCATTTGTCTCTTGATGGACATTCAGGTTGTTTCTATTTGGGGGCTATTGTGAATTCTTTGGGTGTGAATATGTATGAATATAAACATTTGAATACTTGTTCTCAATCATTTCAGACTTATATTTAGTCTGGGGCTTTGTATTCTAGCCTCACAGTTGGTAACTATCTGTTTAATTAATGTTTTCTCATAAATTCATTAAGTCACTAGACAGTGTTGTCCAGTTGCAAGTGCCAGGCATTATTTACTACACTCTGGGAACACAGTAGAGAATACGTAAGAACTCCCTTTCCCTTTCTTTTTTTCTTTCTAGATATTTATGGGAGGAGATAGTGATGACTTAGAGGAATTTTTCCAGAACGGAGTTATAGATGGTTAGAGAAGTCTGGAGATAACATGCAAATTGAGATTAGGGCAGAGGAGGAGAAAGGGCCTTCAGTAAGGATGGATTTCAGAATGCAGGGAGAGAAAATAAAGGTCGAACCACCAACTGGAAACAAGTTGGAGACTGTATGGGAAGAACAGGATGACAGAGCCAGCCAGATAAACGTGGAAAGGCTGGCTGCCCATGGGTGGGGAGATGTGTGCGCTCCAGAGCTCAGGCGGAAAATGACTTGAGATGGACAGTGTGAAGCAGGCAATAGAGCATGGTGCAGGCACAGGCCTTAGCTCTGGCATAAATCGGCAGTTAACAATTATTATTTTAGCCTGGCTAGTGGCTTACACCTTTGATCCCAGTCCTTGGGAGGTTGACGCAGAGGCAGAGGCAGGCAGACCTCTGAGTTTGGGGCCAGCTTGGTCAACATGGTGCATTCTAAGACAGCCAACACTACACATTGAGATCCTATTTTTTAAATTAAAAAATTATTACTTTCTGTGTGGGATAGATCTCAATTGTAGGCTGTTTGTCTATTATACAGGGGGCCCTAGGCTCAATTCCCAGTGTTACACACAAAATGCAGAATTTTTATAATAAGATTATAAGTAGCTTATATTTTGTTTTTTGAGGCAGATTTTTACATCACACTGGCTGACTTTAAACTCACTTTCTCACCAAGGATGCCTTTGAATCCTCCTGCTTTTACTTCCCAAGCAAATGTCACTGTGCCTGAGTGCTTAAGAGTTAGAGACAGGGAGCTGTGTTTGTGGTAAGAGTATCGGAGGGAGTTCAAGATCATCTTTGGTTATGAAGTGAGTTTGACATTAGCCTGGGTAACGTGAGACTCTGTTTCAAACAACAACAAATCCATCCCTCATCCCCCCACCCCCCAAAAAACCACTGAATGTTTTGTGGAGACCAAATAATCAGGTGGCCTGATGAGGAAACTTCCTTCAGTAAGATCAGAGGACCGCATTTTCTGAAACTTGACTATTTTTCCAATGCATTGCTTTTAGATCGGGAGAATGTAGCTGGACTTCTGGACAGTAAGAGAGGAGGCAGCAGGCAGGTGGCCGGCCTCTAGCAAAGTGTATCCTAGGCAGAGAAGTAGCAAAAAAGCAAAGGCTGAGTATCACTTCCAAGAGCCTGGGGTTGGAGGGAGCTGCTACTAACTAGGGGCGTGGCCTGATATCATCCAATCAAAGTGGCAGACCTGGACACGTCCCCCTGTTGCCTTGGTAACAAGACGCACTCTCGTGGGCATCCCTGGTGGCTTGGTTTGGGCCCATGTCATGTCGCGACAGAAGGTAGGAATAACACCAACTCTATGCTTCTGATGTCCTTATAGGAAGGGAAACCTCGGGAGGATTTATAAAAACAAGGTTGGGGGCAGTTATTAGAGGAAAACAAAAAACACCACCACCACCCCTTCTCTCTCTAAGGACTACAAGTCCCGACGCGCCATTAGCCAACCATACGAACTGCGGCGCATGCTCCGCAAGACTGGAGTGCTGGCGGGAAATTTACAGTCTGGAATCTAAACTGCACTCAGCAGTATCTGTGTCCCCTAGATACTTTCCTGACTTAAAGAAACGTTTAGAAATTCTTTTATCCTCCGTTTGCCTGTCAGTCCGCCCGTCCGTCTATCTACCCTTCAAATCTCCGTTAGTGGCTTTTCCAATCCCAGTCCTATCTGAGCCTGGAATCAGACAAGCTCTTGTGCTCTAGGAACCGAAAGGCTAACTCTGATTTTAAGACTAAGAAAAATGAGATCGAAAGAAAGAAATGAATCGCCCTAGAACTCAACATTCTGGTCCCAACTTGCTTCTTCTCTCGAGTTTCAACTTCTCAGAATGCCACCGAGTTCTTTTCCTCTCAGAACAAAAAGTGAATCTGTCTACTAGCAGAGTGCCATGAATTTACTCCTCCTGCCAGAATTCATTATTCCGTCTAACGTTTGTTTAGCATCCATCCTCCCTGTACTCTAGTGCCACGCAGAGCCAGCTTATAGCTATCACTATTGATCAAGTTAGAGAAACTGAGGCACTACTAACTCCTCTGTTTTCATTTCCCACATTCAACAAAGCCTCCTCTTTGAACATTGTGGATTTATAATGAATTTATTCCCTCCACCTCCATTGCTAAGTCATGACTTACTTCTTAATTAAAGTAACGCTCTTTTCAACACACAAGTTGGGAGACTTTCTAACCATTAAAGTGACATTAACAAAAGTAAAGCAAATGTCTAATGCAGTAGCCCTGCCCATAAATCCGTTTTTCTTTTTGATACTGAAATGATTACGGCAACACCATCTTGTTCTGACTTCATTTGTGTTTGTGTAGACAGTTCTCAGGCTGCTACCCCACATTTGAGATTTCCATAGCCTTGACCATGGTTCAATTGTATTAATCATTAGGCTGTTTTGAGATTTCCTCTGCCAATGGAATTAATCCAAATCTCTTCACTTTAGCCTCAGGCAGTCTCTTTGGACAAGGGGAAAAAGCAGCCATTTCTTTACCAAAATATCACAAGACCAATCTCTAGGCCACTAACTAACATTCTTTTCCCTTGAAACCTCCCGATTCACCACCAAGAGTTTAAATCACACTCAGCACTACTGTCTACCATGTTCCTACTAGGATGGCCCAATGAGCAGCACTTAAAATATTTAGCTGCTTTTAAATCCACAGTCCCAAGGTCCATGTTTCTTCAAAATAAAAGCATGGTCAGATCTATCACAGAAATAACCTAGTCCCTGCTAGTAACTGCTGTCTTGCGGCTTCTATTGCTGTGAAGAGACATCATGACTACATAAATAATTATTTATTTTTAATAATTATTAAATTGTTTATAATATACAAATATATATAATATATAGCATAATGTAGTAATAAATACATAATTTATTAATTTTATTATTTATAAATAATAAAATTATTTATTTTTATTTTTATATGCATTGGTGTTTTGCCTACATCTTTGGTCTGTGTGAGAGTGTCAGATTTTGGAGTTACAGACAATTATTAGCTGCTATATGGGTTCTGGGAATTGAACCTGGGTCTTCTGGAAGAGCAATCAGTGCTCTTAACCATTGGATCATCTCTTCAAGCTATACACTAATTCTTATAAAGGTAAATATTTAACTGGTTGGCTTACAGTTTCAGAAGTTTAGTCCATTGTCATCATGGGAAGATATGATGATGTACAGGAAGGCGTGGTGCTGGAGAAGGAGCTGAGAATTCTACATTTATGATCTGCAGGCAACAGGAAGTGAACTGAAACACTGGGTGTGCCTTAAGCATATATGAGACCTTAAAGCCCGCTCTCACAGTGACACACTTCCTCCAACAAGGGCACGCCTACTCCAACAAAGTCACACCCCCTTTGAGCTTATGGGGGCCAATTACATTCATACCATAACCTCTCTGGCCTTCACATGCATTTATACATACATGCTTGCTCATCTGCTTGCATGTATACACATACACATCAAAATGTGTTTACAATAGTATTACAATATTCATTACCTACAAATAAAATAAAATTAAAACTTATAATACTTCTATATGAGAATCAAAAACAATGGAAAGAAAATAAAATCAACAAATTAGTAGAAACATTCATGGATTAAAAGACTCAACATTTAATGATGTCACATCTTCACTTGAATAATCTACTCAGTGCTGGAGGGTTTGTAAGCTCCACATTCACTCCTGATTGCTTAGAAAGCAAAGTGGAAGTGACACAGGATAAAAAGTTAATAAAACAGAGGACTGGGAGACAGCTCAGTGGGTAAAATCCTTGCTGTGTTCTATGAAGATTCTAGCACATTTGTAAAAATTGGTTGTGGGCTGGAGAGATGGCTCAGTGGTTCTATTGCCTGCCACTCAATCATGAGGACCCAAGTTAGGGTCCTAAGAATTCATGTAACTGTCCAATAGGCATGGTGATGCACCTGTAGTTCCAACCTCTGGATTCCCCAGAGCAAGCTGGCTTGCTAGACTAACCATATCAGCAAGCTCTGGGTTTAATGGAAAGACCCTGCCTCAGGGGCACAATGTGGACCAGTGATTGATGATGACATCAACTTCAGACATCCACATGTACACAAACATACAAGCTCCAACACACACATGTGCTTACATACATGCAACACACACACACACACACACACACACACACACACAGAGTAGTTGTAGGTTCACATATGCATCCATGTTTGATTAAAGTTTGGCAGGCATAATAATGTAAGACAGCAAAAAAGGAAAAGTTTTGCAATCAAAGGCCAGTGAGTGACTGCTTAGGAAAAAGTCTAGAATTAAGAGCAGAAAAAAGAAAGAAAGATAAGTTATTTTTTTTTAAGATTAGGATTAGCTAGGTGATGGTGGCACACATATTTAATCTCAGCACTCAGAGGCAGAGACAGGTGGATCTCTGTGAGTTTGAGGACAGCCTGATCTACAACATGAATTCCAGGACAGCCAGGGCGATACAGTGAAACTCTATCTTGAAAAACTAAAACAAATAAAAAATTAAAAAAGATTAGACTATCTTAAAGAGTGCTGGGTGAGCTGGAAGGACTGGGGTATGATTGGACTACAATTTTATTTGCTTTTGGAGTTTGCTAGCCTGGTAAAGCAATGCCCTTACTCTGGCCCTTCAATGGGTATGACTGAGAGGTAATCAGAACACCAAGATGATCCCAAATATTCTCATTTCCTGATGTATGTATTGTATGTATCCCCATCCTCCCGAGTGTGGCCAGAGCCTGTGAAATGGCTACAAGGATCCCCCTGTGATCCTGTTAAGTGACATAAACTCACCAGAGCTGACATGAAAGGGAAAAACAGGTTACAAGTACTCACAAGTGCTCTGGAGGTGTTCTGGGTGCAAGCAGATGTCAGCAAGAGTCTTTTCCTTTTAGGGCCACCACCCAGCTCCTACATCATGACAGAGGTTTATTCTTAGTTTTGAATGCTCAGCCTAGTTTAGGCACGTTTCTGGCTAGCTCTTTTAACTTAGATTAACCTGTTTCTATTTATCTAACTTTTGCCTCGGGTCTTATGACCTTTCTTACTTCTCTGTATCTTACCTTCATTGCTTCTCGATGTCTGTCTGGCATCTGCCTGGATTCTTGCCCCAAGTGTGCCCTCCCTTCTCCTCTCCGCCTATCCTCTTCCTTCCTGGCTATTGGACGGTCATCTCTATTGACCAATCAGGTGCCTTAGGCAGGCAGATGGAACAAATGCAAGACATCTTTATGTAATTAAACAAATGCAGCATGAGCAAAAGTACCCCCCCTTACACAGTTAAAGTAATATTCCACAGCATAAACAAATGTAATACATCTATACATGGATAAAATAATATTCTACAAGTCTCTAGAGATTTGGAAGCAAGTCCCAGCTGATGAGTCACCAGGGGCCTCTGTCCTACAACCCAAGCAACTGACTTGTACTCACAATGTGTCTGAGAGTACAAGAAACCCCCTTCACCAAAAGAGAGCCGCCTCTTGGGGAGGCTGTGTAGGAACTGTGCAGACAGTTAAGCTATGAACAGACTACCCACAGAAACAATGTGGTAATGGATGCAAAGCTGTGGTACTGTCTTAAAGGGCAACAGAAAAGTCCATCCACCCTGGAGATGTCATCCTAAAACAGAGACAATTTGTTCCCTATTCATGCATGCATCAGGGAGAGATCTATCCAGGACTGGGGCTAGTCTTTTTGGAACTTGATTGGAGCCAAACACCTACATAGAGGACTGTGTAGGTCTTTTGCAGTGTAAGAAAATTATGCTGAGAAATGGGCACAGTCTGGTGGAACATTATTTTAAGATGTGTTATGTTTTATTTATGCTGTGGAATATTTGTTTAATGAAGCAAAGATGTATTGTGTTCTTTTATGTTTCATTTGCTTAACTCTATGAAGCTGTATTGTAAGGACTTGGATTCATTTGTACTTTGATACCTAGAGGCAGGGCCCAGGTCTGTGAGTGAATGCAGCAGCCAATGGATTCAAAAGTTGGATTTGCGTCAGTCGCGGCTGCACCTTACCCCTTGACCCAATCCTGAAATGCCAAGGTGTGTCATATCTTGCTTACGTGTTTTTTTTTTTAACTTTATTTATTTATTTGCCTTGGTGTTTGCCTGGAACTGGAACTACAGACAGTTGTTAGCTGCCATGTGGGTGCTGGGAATCGAACCTGGGTCCTCTGGAAGAGCAGACGGTGCTCTTAACCGCTGAGCCATCTCTCCAGCCTCCCGTGTGTTTTGTTTTTAAAGACCCCCGCCCATCGGGGCTCAGGGTCCTTAGCCTTTCCGCTGTGCCGGAACTAAGCTATCAATCCAGGTTTGTGGGAACCTGTATGTGACTTGTATGTAACAATGAAATCCTCACTCTTACAGCGTGTCCAGCCTCCTTGGTGGCAAGTGTGGAAACTTATGCTCGGGTATAACAGTATTACTTTGCCTGTCTAAAATACCTGATTGAGCCAATAAAGAGCTGAACAGCCAATATCTGGGCAGGAAAGGGATAGGTGGGGCTGCCAGGCAGAGAGAATGGACAGAATGGAGAGTGAGGATGGACGCACAAAAAAGAAGGTAAGGAGGATATCAAGGGCCGGCCACACGGCCACACGGCCAGTAATGGAGTGAGAAATAAAGAAAGACATATAGAATGGAGAAAGGAAAAAGCCCAGAGGCAAAAGATAGATGGGATAATTTAAGTTAAAAGCTGTCTAGAAGCAAGCCAAGGTAAGGCAAGGCATTCAAAACCAGTAAAAAGTCTCTGTGTATTTATTTGGAGCTGAGTGGTGGGTCCCCAAAGAGCAAAGAGTTAAAAACAATCAGCTCCACCAGTTCCTTCCTAGTTCTTGTGTAGTTCAACACCTAAAGTCAGAATGGAGGGCCCAGCCCCCTCTCACGGCACCAGAGGAGCTCTCAAGAGGGCTTTGGGCTGGCAGTTAAAGCGCTGACAGCAGACCTTCGTACAGCCATCTCACCCGTGGCACAATTCTCCAGTAGCGAGGAATTTATTCCTTGGTAAGCAGCTGAGCTCTGCCTTGATTTCTGGGCAGAGGTAATGAGGGAGAACACAGGCAGGCTGGATGTTCATGGCTGAGGACCTATGTGCCAGTGAGTGTGCTAGTTTGAACAGCTCATTCACTGAACTAGGTTGAACAGGAAAGTGGGGATGTGCGAACCAGTTATATCATTTTTCTTTTCTCCCTACAGAACCAGAGTAACAAGGGCCATGGTGTGTCAAAAGGAAAGGATCGGTGAGTGGTCTCAATCCTTCCTGCCCTCTTCCCCACCCCCACTTCTTCCTATTTAACCTTCCACATTTGTCTTTTGGAGTTAGGGCTCTCCTTTTGTGGTCCAGACTGACCTTGAATTCACAATGTGACCACAGGTGAGTCCGTGACACCCAGCTGTCTCTCCATTATTTACTTCAAAACTTACGATGGTAACCCTAGTAAACGGTTGTTCAACAGCTATTGAAAGTCAGGCCCTGGGCCACCACTGCCTGTGCAATGTCATCAAATTCTTAGCACCACCTTTGATGTAGATCTTGCTAATGTGTTCACTGTGCAGATGGAAAAACTGGACACTCAGAAGAGTCAAGTGTCTTGATGGGAATCCTGCACTTACAGGGCAGGGCTGGTTGGACCTGGGAACCAGTCCTATTAACTCGATGCTTGCAGTGTATGCTGCGAATTAGAAATGAATTTTGTGGTATAGGTTTCTGGTCCGGCCTAGCTGCATGGTCTGGACCTGCCTGTCGCTGCTTAGACTCCCCTCAAATTATTCAGACCCTTATATTAATTACATGCTGTTTGGTCTATGGCTCAGGCATATTGCTAGCTAGTTCTTGCATCTTAATTCAACCCATTGAATCAATTAATCAATTCCATTAATCTGTCCTGTTATGGGGCTCATGGCTTACCTATTTTTTTTACATCTTGCATCTTGAGTGACTGGATCAAGTCTCTGTAGTTGCATGAATTCAGGTTGTATAAAATAAGACACTGGGGCTGGAGAGATGGCTCAGTGGTTAAGAGCACCGTCTGCTCTTCCAGGGAACCCGGGTTCGATTCCCAGCACCCACATGGCAGCTAACAACTGTCTGTAGTTCCAGTTCCAGGCAAACACCAAGGCAAATAAATAATAAATAAATAAAGTTTTTTTTTAAAAAAAAATAAGACACTGAGACAAATATCGGGGAAAGGCTGAAATATCAGAGAAAGGAAGCACCACAGTCAGTTCTCACCCAGCTGTCTTGCAACTTCCTCAGCTTTGCTCCAGGTCGCTTCTGCCAGTTGCATCTGCCTCTGCTGAGTTTCTACAAGCCCTTATATACCCTGTCCCATCCAGGATAGGATTAAAGATGTGTAGCCTTGAACTCACAGAAACAGAAGAAGTTCTGTCTCTGAAGTTATGGGATGAAGGTGTTGGTCACCACTCCCTGAGTTTTCTGTGCTGGGATTAAAGGTGTGTGTGACTGACTCACTGTTTATCTTTGTATTCAAAGATCAAGAATTTCCTGAGCTGTCTGCCTAGGAGTTGACTGTGTGCTGCCTCTGATATTGCAGGATTTATTAAATATCTAACAAATATCAACATATCCCCTTTTGTGTCAAAAAGAAAAAAGAAAATTACAACTAACACAGGAAAAACCATATACAATAGGAACAATAATTACATACAATAATATACAAACAATAATTACATGAGGAATGTCCAGTTTGATAACAATTGACAAATTCAAAGAAAGTATTTCACTATTTATCTTATTTTGGTGAGGCCAAAAGATTGTACCTAATCCACTTTGTATCTAACTTGCATTACTAACTAAAAACTATATTTTGGTGTCTCATAAACTTACACACTTTAACTTTTAAGTGAGTTTCTTTTCTAAAACTATCACTAGAAAACTATAACTATTAACTATCTCATCTTCAAATTCCTTAGAGACCCAAGAAGGAAATAATATTAAGTAAATAGCAACTTCCAAAAAAATGTAAGAAATGAAACAGCTGGCTGCCTGGACAGTCATCCAAAGTTCTTCTGTGTTGTTGAAGCATCCATCTTTGGCCTACAGGCCTAGCATGTCTGACAGATTTCTCTGGGCAGCAGGATATTCCCAAAGTCCTTTTTACCTTGTCTTGGCAAGGGTTGACAATTTTTTGTGTGTTTCTCCTGCTTGTCCATACTGAATATCATATTGTCAGCAGTCAAGGCAAGAGTACTTTCTTGCCCAGTAACTAACTTTTGTAACAAAGAAGGTCAACTCATATGAAGGAGTTTGCTTGATGTCCATAATCTTCTCTGAAGTGGATTGGTGCTGCCAGGAGCAAATGTCCCATTGTTAAAAAAATAATAACATATATTTTTGAAATTTCTTAAATGCCATATTCTATGGGTCTCTGAAGTGCTTGAAGAAGACCTGTCCATCTAAAATATATCTGATCTTGAAAACATATCTAGTATGACTATAAGTTTGATTGTAATATCTAACTACTAACTTGCATTTCTTTATATACTAATTAGTTGGTAGTAATAAATATCCTGGACTAGCAATTTGTATTACATTGTTAGATGAACTGTATAAAACCTTGAACAAATAGGAATACATGTACAGTGACAAAATTAATCTCAACCTTATATCAATATGCACAATTTGTATACAAAAAATCAAATCCAATGTAAAATATTTAAAGCTAGTAATTTTTTTATAAAGTAGATTCAATAATCTACCATTATATCCTATCAAGTCTCTGTCTGACTCCTCCCTCCTTCACGTCATCTATGCTCAGATTTCCCGCCTCCTTCTAAGATGGCCTGCCATAGGTTCAAATAGTCCCTTTATTAACCAATAATATTCACAGCATACAGACAGACATCCCACATCACTTCCCTTTTTCTGTCTGATCAAAAAGGCAGGTTTTAATTTTAACATAGCATAACTATATATATATACAACAAAATAGTTACTAAGTAAAAATTATAGTTATAACATTTAGTCTATTTGTAGTTAGTAAAATTAAAGAAAATATTTTATTTATTTTATTTTTGTGAGTTTAAAGTTTTATATTTAATATATTTTTATAATAACTAAGAAAAACTATATAACTATTTTATTTTTAACTATATTAAAGACTATAGAAGGATACAATATTATTTAGTAAATAGGAAATGTAAGTAACTTTTAAAATTTAAAAATGACAGAGTTGACATTTGGCTGCCTGGACAGATGGCAGCTTTTGCAAAATGGTGTTTTGTAAAATAGTGGGGAATTTATCTTTAGCCTATAGGCCTAGGGTTTTGGGCATAGTTTTTAGTGAAGTAGAAAATTTGAAGGACTGTTTTATTTTTGTATAGTGTTAGTTATTTTGTGTGTGTGTGTCTTGAAGGATTTCTGACAGGATTTTTTTTTTATGAAGTAGGAACTTGAAGGACTATCTTGGCTTTTAGAGGTTATTTTTTTTAATGGGTCATGCATGTCTACTTTATATAGTACACTGTCAGGCAGTTGAAGCAAGAATAGTTTTTTTGTCTAATGGCTAACTTTTGCCATAAAGAAAGTAAACTCTATATGGAGTTTTTTATTAATGTCCATCATTTTTCAAGTAGATTTATGTCATTAGCATTAGACCTGCCTCACTGTCTAGAAAAGTTTCTGGCCCAGCCTAGTCCCAAGGTCCGGACCAATTCGCTCCTGCTTAATGCCCTCAAAATGACTCAGACACGTATATTAATTACATGCTGCTTGGCCTATGACTCAGGCATATTGTTAGTTAGCTCTTGCACCTTAATTTAACCCATTTTTCATTAATCTGTCTTGCTTCAAAAAGACATCACACATCAGTGTTTTGTTTGCATACAAGTAACAAAAGAGGAAATCTCATTTCTTTCCCTCATAGGATGACGTGGCCAGAGCGCTGCTGCAGGGAGTTGATGGTTTAAGGTTGTGTTAATTCCTCATGGGCACTCAGTAGCTGCTGCAGCTCCAAGCCTTCCAGTCACAATCCAGACCGGAAAAGTTGGGCTTGGTGGTTCACATTGTTGTCTCAGGCCTACTGAAGCCTAGGCAGGAAGATTGAGAATTAATGTCAGCCTGGGCTACATGAGGGCCTTCTCACGAAAACAAAACAGTAACAACAGACACAGGAAGAGGTGGGGGTGATGTTCAGGGCACACCCCCTAAAAATCATTCCCAGAAAGCCTTCTTTGTGTGTTTATCTTGTTGATCATAACCATGTCACAGGGCTGTCCCTGACTGCTTGGGAGCTGGGAGCATAAGTGTTCTATTGGTTCCATTTCTCCTCTGTACCCTGCTTTTGTCACATAAAATTGCATTTTCAAAAAACATAATAAAAACATAAAAGTTGTGGTTTTAGTACTGATTAGTAGGGCTCTGAACATGTGGAACTTTGTCCCAGGTTCTGTCTCTCAGAACCTAGACATGTTGTTTATCTAGTTTCCTGTGAAAGCCTTGGGTATGTCCCCCCAGAAGCATAACCCAGATAATGACACAGAGCAAGATATTTGGAAAGTGGTTCCAGGAAGCACCAGGAAGTGGGGGAGGGGAAGAGGTGACCAGGGGGAGGAAACTGATGTTGCTGAGGCCAGTGGGTTTCCATCTTCCCAGAGAGTGTAGACCCTGGAAGCAGAGCTGGAGTGTGGCCCCAAGTCCAGTCACTGGCTGTGTTCTGGTGAGGCAGTGAGACTAACTCCTCACGGCTTCAGATCTACTCTGGACCAGAGTGACCCCTGAGGAGAAGTTCAGATGCTGAGAGGGAGGATATGGTGATCTATTAGATATTTAATAAAATCAGCCTGGACTATTGGAGAACAGAATCACCCACAGTCAAGACATGAAGGTCAGAGAGTGGTGACCTGCAACTTTATTCCCATCACTGGGAATGACCAAGTGATGACTCATGCCTTTAATCTTATCTCCCAGGAGACAGAGATCTTCCTGGATTTCTGTGAGCTCAAGGCCTAACAGCCAAGCAGTAGTAGCTCACACTTTTAATCCTAACTCTAGGATTATGATACAGAGTTGAACCAGGAAGTGAAACAGCTGGGCAGAGAAGATATTTAAAGCAGGAGAAGGCAGAGATTCATTTATTCGGTAGAAGCAACCAGCCAGGCAGAGGACCTTTGAAGATAGCACTTACCCTGTTCAGCTTGAGAAGTTAACTGGGTGAGAATTGACTATGATATGTTTCCTCTTTCTGATATTCTAGCTTTTCCCCAATATGTGGCTTTGGGTTTTTACTATATGTTAACTAGCATTTATACAAAATTTGGCACCCAACATGGGGCACAAACTCAAAACTCTGAGATTAAGAGTCTTATGCTCTACCCCTGTGGTTGGCATGTCAGAGTGGAGAATGCCTAGGTAGTAAGAGCAGGCTGTCACAGCGCTGTCTCCACAGCAAATGTCAGCATTTGGTCCCTGATGGAGGTCCCTGCACACGTTTCTGAGAACACACCTAGGTGCATTCTTGGCCAAAGCACTGAATTCAGTTTTTGCAGGTTCAGCATTAATGGACCTAACCTGCAGCTCTGCCAGCACAATGGCTGCTTTCCCCCAGTGTTTAAGGGCTTGCTGGTCTCATGTGTACAACACAACAGTGGGTGTTTTTTATGTTTTTGTTTGTTTTTTTTTGGAGACAGGGTTTCTCTGTGTAGCTCTGGTTGCCCTAGAACTCACTCTATAGACCAGGCTGTCCTTGAACTCACAAAGACACATCTGCCTCTGTTTTTCTAATACTGAGATTAAAGGTGTGGGTTTGTGAATGGTTTTAATAGGCTGAATCCCATCAGCACTTTCTGGTAATGATCTTTTCTTCCCACCTTCATGTGAACACTTGGTATTTGCTGCTTAATATTCCCACCAGTCTGATGGATTTTGAAGCTGTCTTTTTGTTCAAGATTAGATACAGCTTTGTAATGTTCAACTCTCTATTGCTTTTTTAGCTAAACCTTCTTACTTCTTTTTTTTTTAAGTTACTTGAGAACAATCTCACCTATTGAAGACGCTGTTTCAAGGGACTTTTTTTTTTTTTTTTTTTTTGAGACAGAATTTCTCTAGGTAGCCCTGACTGTTCTAGAACTCACTGTGTAGAACAGGCTAGCCTCAAACTTACAGAGATTCCCCTGCCTCTGTTTCTCAAATGCTGGGATCAAAGGCATTTATCGTTATGCATGTCTAAAAATATTTTTTATTCAATCTGTTGTTCTGTTAGAGGATTAGATGAAAATCTATCTGTAAAGATATGTAGCTGGAAAAGAGAAGATCATGTCCCCTGAAGGAAGCCGGAAGAAAACTCCCAGGACACTCATGACCTGTGACCTTAGGGGGTCAAAATATACATCAGTTGTGGCTTGTCTATCTGTCCGTCTGCTCCCTTCAAAACTGTAAACTTAACATCCAAAGCCTAGTGTTAATGATAATAATTTGGTTATTTAGAAGTTGAATAACAGGAATGCTTTTTTTGTTGTTTTAATCAATATGATCATGTGATTTTGCTTTTGAGTCTGTTACTGTGATAAATTCTATCAATTAGATTTTCTAACATTGAGATAGCTTTGTGTCCTGGAAATAGTCCACTTGGTTATTAGGTGTAATTCTTTTCTGTGTGTGTTGTTGAATTTCCTTTGCTGGTGTATGTGTCTGATATACACCTGTGTACCTATATGTGTGGTGATGATAATGTAACCCAGGGTCTCCCACAAGCTAAGCAAGAGCTCTGTGTCTAGCCACATCCAGCCCCTCCCCTGTACCTTTGTTTTTTATGTTGACATTCCTTGTCTAATTTCACTATCAGGTTACATTAGTGTTGCAGATGGGTCTTGAGGCTCTCTCCACTCTTCCTTTTTCTGGAAGATTGTGTAGAACAGAGCTTGCTTCTTTAGACATCTCAGGGAATTTATTCTCCAGTGAAACCCCATGGCTCAGGTATATCTGCTGGGGGTGTTTTCTCACAATGGATTCAGTTTTTCTAAGTATACAACTACTCAAATGCGTGTCACACCAGGAGAGCTGTGGTGGTCTGGGCTTTTCAAGGACTATGACATCTCAGCTGCCATGTTTAGGTGCACAGAGACTTTAGCTTGCTCTTACTGTGGTCTTGGTGTCTGCAGGGTCTATAGTATCTCCTCCCCACCCTCAATTCATCCCGTCTGTAGTAACAGTGTCTTTTCTTTGTCCATCTTGCTGATAGATTTTCCAACTTTATTAGTCTTTCAAGAAGTTTGTTTTATTGATTCAGTTGATTGTTTTCAGTGGTATTGATTGGTAATTGTGCCCTCTAGCATCAGCCCAGAGTTGGAGGAAAAGCTTCATGCTTGCATAGGGAGAAGTTCAGGCTCCACAAACCCTCGGCCTCCCATGATATGGAACTCCTTATTGCCTGAGGCAGATGAAAGCCTCGGCCTTGTATTCCCCCTCCTCTGCACCATCCAGCGACAGAGCCAATATTGGGGTACATTGATGCAACCTCCTGAGAAGTGAGGACTCCCCTCTTGACCTTTGCTGGCACCCATGGAGGTAGAGAACATGTGTTCTCTTGGTGTTTCACTAGAGTGGAACCATTACTATATATTCTGCTATGGAAGGCTGTTCTGTCTTGGGCTTCCCTAGCCTGGAGGAAGCAGGCTGCTTTAAAGGTTTAGAGTCAATGGCCATCAGCATTTCTGGATGCCCATTGTCTGGGACATGGGAAGGCAGAAAGGAAGCTGGGGATGTCACTAGTGCCATCCCTTTGGTCCAAGGTCCTTGTGCACCATTCAGTCTTCTTACATTTGTTTCATACATAATGTTTCAGGTTTTTATTTGCATTAGTAGGAGAAATGGGGAAAAGTACATCTGCTCCCACCTCCCAGCTTCATGTATGGAAAGGAGATCTGCAAACACTTCTAAGAACTAGTCACCACACATGTGAGGCAGCCAGGCCTTGCCTAGCACATAGTAGGGACTTGAGAAATGTTTGGTTTTTTTTGTTTTTTTTTATCATTTATTTAATTTTTGATAAGGTCTCATGTAGCCTAGGCTGGCCTCAAACTATTTACCAAAGATGCCCTTCAGTGGATCCTCCTGCCTCTACCTCCTAAGAACCAGGGTCACAAGTGTGAACCACCATGCCTGGAAAACTATTTTTATTATTTATTTTATGTATATGGGTATTATGTCTGCATGTATGTCTGTGTATCCTGTGCATGCTTGATACCCATAGAGGCCAGAGAGGGCACTGGAATCCCCTGGGATTGGAGGTATAGATGGCTGTAAGCTGCCATGTGGGCGCTGGAAAGAGCAGCCAGAGGTTTTAATCACTGAGCCACCTATCCAGCCATCATTATTATTATTGCTACTATTATTTTGAGATAAAGTCTCACTTCATGGTCCAGGCTTTCCTGGAATTCACTCTGAAATCCAGCTGGTCTTGAACTCATGGCATTCTTCCTGCCTTGGCCTATATGTTTAGTTCGCTATTTTTCAGTAGTTCACAGATGCTAAGAGTCTCTGTTTGGCTACTCCAAGTGTTGGCAGGTTATGGTACCAAGCTCCCGGATGTAGCACTTCTGACTGTGGCATCTGCGGGTAGAATATGGCTTTCTTCCATTTTGTCCCAATCCTTGGGGACATCATAGGAAAGCCACGGGGTCCTGAGCATGTTTTTTGCTGTCTTATGTTGCAGAGAGCCAAGAACGTTAATCCGGTTCAAGACCACACTCATCAACACTCTGATGGACGTCCTGCGCCACAGGCCCGGATGGGTAGAAGTCAAAGAGTAAGCGGCCCCTCCTCCCTCCATCCAGCCCTTCCTCCCTGGGCTGCTTTTGTCTTCCTCTCAGTAGCTCCTTGGCAGCTCCCAGGACTTGTCCTAAATCAGATGTGAGGTTTCCTTAGCACCACAGTGTGTTGCATGCATTGCTGCCATCATTGCTGTTGCATTTGAACATTCAGTATGATGTGATACCTTTCTAGGTGTTGACAATTGCTTTCTGCACTATGGCATGAGCGATGATGATCAACTGTCAACTTGACAGGACCCAAGAGCAAACCACAGCTATGTTTGTGAGAACATTTGTAGATTAGGTTAATCAAGGTAGGAAGATCCTTTTCAACAGTAGCGAGAGCCATCTGGTGGGCTGGCGGGGGGTTGGGGGGGTTGTCCCAGGTTGAATGTAAAGAGGCAGAAGACCACTGGGCACCTGCAATCATCCACCCTGCTTCCTGACTGTGGGGAATTGACCAACATGCTCCTGCCACTCTGATGGGCTGTACCCCCTCCAACTCCTTCCTCCCTTAATTTGCTTCTTGTCCAGTATTTTGGGTGTGACAATGAAAAAAACAACAGAGCATGCAAGTGTGCCTGGGATTCCAGCCCAGCTTTGGGTGATTTCTGCCCAGTCAGTGTCTCTTTACTCTCAGCAGAAACAAGGAATGTGATCACACAGACCTGCTGATGAGCTCAGCAGGGACCAGCCTGGCCTAGGACTGCTTTTCCCTGCCACTTAATAGTCTTTGGCCTAGAGTGAGTGACTTGCCTGACAGGCCTACATTTGTGTTAGACCCTGGGGACAATGACAGAGACAGCAATGCATGGCACGTCATAGTATGCACAGTTACTAAGAGCTGAGGTGTCATAGAAACCCACAAGAACCTTTGGCAGGTGGAAATTCCTGACATGGAAGTTCAGAGATGGCAGAGCCCCTCCCCCAGCCCCCATCACAATGTGGAGCCCGGCTCTTTCCATTTCCCACCCTCTCTTCTGAGTGGAGCCTCATCTCCATGACTGAGGCAGAACTTCAGTGTTGTCTTCCAATAGCAGTGGCAGGCTGAGACAGGATTGGTGAGACCGCCCCTCACAGCAGCCATGGTGTCAATAAGTCATGTGCCACACCTCACCGCAAGAAGTCTGGAGAATGTCCACATGTTCCCAGATAAGTGTAGAGAACTCTAGCTGGGTATGGTGGTGCATGCCTTTAATTTCAGCACTTGGGAGGCAGAGATAGGCAGATCTCAGTGAGTTCAAGTCCAGCCTGGTCTCATAGCAACAGTCAGAGTAACATGGTAAGATCCTGTCTTACCCGTCGCCAGTGTAGCTTCTGTTACTGTGCAGAAAGAGGAGCATAGATCTGAGGGATCGGCAGCCATTAGCCATCCATGCCAAGGCACCCAACAAGCAATTCATTGTGTCCTGGTCAATAAGCCTCCTGGACACCTGTAGAATTGAACACAAGCTGTCTCTTAATCATACATCAGATATCCCACCTCAAATCTTCCAGACAAGCCCTATTATGATCTCCATTTCACTAATGCGAAACCAGGGCACAGAGTAATGAAAATGCCATTTTGAGAGCACTTCTCAGAGAAAGCCATCGAGCAGGGTGTGTGCCTAATGCCTTGTCTTCAGCACCCTAGCCTGCCTCCACTCAATCCCAGCAGCCTTTCTGTGCACAAGGACAGAACTGGGCAAGTGCTCTGGAGCCCAGAGCTCCAATGCAGCAGGGATGGATGGGCTAAAGAACTAAATCAGCCCACTGCACATGGTCACCTGCCCATGGCCACCATGGGCTTGCCTTGGTCACCTCATGATCATCCTGGGAACAGAATGTCTTTCCCTTCCCTGAAGCCAGAGAGTTGGGAACAAGCTGGAGGGAGTGGAGGGACTGAAAAGTGGCTCAGAGAAAATGAAACTGTCCCCATTTGCTGTGTGTCCTTGGGTCCCTCCCTGCCCCTCCCAGTCCCTGGTCTCTGGTTGGGGGCAGGGTTTCTGATGCTGACACTGTGGGAATCACCATCAATGGCTGATCCTAGGCTGGCTGCCTTAAGAGCTGTGAAACCAGGAAGAGGGCCTCTCCAACGCTTAATGAAGAACCCAAGTCCTTGGTGGACTTATAGACAGAATTAGGTCTTCGTTGAGACTGTCCGTCCGTCTGTTCAGATTTAGAACAGATGTGGCCAAACATGGCCCTTTCCTTCTTCCTACTGAGGAAGTGGATGTGAAGCCAGAAATGGCAAGAGCCACTTCAGGAGCCAGACAGGCATCAGGGTACTTTAAGAATGGCAGAATGGGAGGGGAGAAGGATCTCTGCCTTCGTTAGCCATCTCAGATCTTCCTCCATAGTTACAGAGTGGCTACACGGAGCATGAAGAAGGTATGCACAGAAAAGAACTTGCAGTCTCAGGATGGATTCCAGTTCCTGCTGTTCTACCAGCCTTTGCTCTCTTGGGTCCTAACCAGCTCTTCGATTTCAGTTCTGATATCTTTGCCTCCTCCATGGCTTTTCTTCACATCCTCGAGCATGGCCTTTCCAATCCCAGGGTCCCATTCTGCTACAACCCTCTCACACTGCCCTCTTTATGCTTCAGATCTCAGCTGAAGGGCAGTTTCAAAGGATCCTTCAGCTCCCCAACCTCATGCCCACACACAGTTCCTCATGGTGCAGTTATTTCTATCTTGATTGTTGTTGATCAAGCATACTAGAGTGTTGGCAACATCTAAGCAGGAATTTTGTCACTGGGGCCTCTCACGAGCACCCCTGGAGATAGCCTTCACACATACAGATGAGCAAATAGTGAATGTTCCATTCACCCATTCATTTAGTCAATACCCAGACCCCCGAGGGATGCTGGCAGTGATGAGGTGCTGACCGCTTTGCCCATTCATATCCTGGTGTCTCTGAACTGCCCCTTCTGGTTAACATAACCTCAGGAGACAATTCTAGAACAAACTTCCCAGAGCTCTCCCCGAGCTCAGGGCAGCCGCATCATTGACAGACAGCCCATGTTGAAAGATCTATCGCTCACCTCTTGTCCTTCCCTCTATTACCTCTTCCCTTTTTATTGAAAGGTAATTTTACCTATCAGAAAATAAACCCTTTTTTAAAAATTTAATTCTAGTTGGGCTCTGTGAGTTCAAGGCCAGCCTGGTCTACATAGTGAGACTCTCTCAAAACAACAACAACAACAACAAAAACCAATTTTATTCTTTTTTTTTTTTCTTGTAGCCCAGGCTGTCCTGAGCCTCACTATGTAGCTGAGGATGACGTTGAATTCCTGGCTCTCCTGCCTCCACCTTCTGGGTGGCCCCCCTTGCACTCCGGAACGTGTCCCTCCTCTGCACCTCATATAAACAGAGCTGGACAATTGCGCATCATCTTCCTTCTCCCTCCTCCCTCCCTCCTCCCTCCCCCGCTTCCTTGAGTCAGCATCTTGCTAGTAGCCCTGGCTAGCCTGATATTCTCTGTAGCCTAAGCCAGCACCAGACTCTCAGTGGCCCTCCTGAGTGCTGGGATTCCAGGCGTGAGCCACCTCGCCCAGTGCATCTGGCCGGCTACTTGTTTTAAAGGTGCAGCCAGTTGAGCATGAATGGTTTGTGTCGGTACCTTCCTGCATCCCATTCAGTCATCCCATGACTGAACCTCATTCATCATTCTAGGCTACACATCAGGCTGCTCACTCCTGCCCCTATTCTGGCTGAATAGTATTCCATTTTGTACCACATTCTCCTTATCTATTCATTAGCGGATGGGCATCTGGGCTGTTTCCACACTAATACTGTTATAAATAAAGTCTGTAAACACTCATATACAAGTTTTGAGTGGATATGTTTTTATTGCCCCTGGGAGAAATAGCTACAAGGGGAATTTTTAGGTCTTGTGGTAACTTGGTGTTTAAATTCTTGAGGACATATTAGAATCCTCAGAAGTGGCTTTTCCGTTTTATGTTTCCAGCAGCAGCATATATAATCTCAGTTTTACCATATCTTTGCCAATGCCAATGCTCATCAATTTTAAAAAAATGCCATCCAGGTACATGTGTACTGGAGTGTCATGATAATTTTTCATATTTTGGTGATTAATGATAACATATTTTTCCTGTGAATATGGGTCATGTGTAAATCCTTATAGAAACATCTATTCATCCCTTAGCCTGTTTAAAAAGAAACTCAGAACAAAATTTGGAAGTGGGAAATTTTCATTAAAAATTTTCTAATTAATATTTCAAGTAGTAAGTTTGGTGACGATGTTGCCACACCTGTCCGTTTGTTGTAGTTTGTTCATTAACCCCGTTCTTCCCCTTGGTCCTCCTCCCTACTGGGTCCTCTTCTGCCTTCTGGGCCTGTGGAGATGGGTAATTCCTGACAGTGTCACTCCATTCCACAGGCCATTTACATCCTAGTCCATGTGATTCATTTGGGGCTTCCCCTACGACTCACTTGTTCCCACTTAAACACCAGCCTTTTGTATCATGTGACAGTGATTACAAGTTTGTCTCAGAAGGTATTATTTTTCCACTTAACATTCAATTAAAAGCAAGAATGTGGCTATTAAACTTTTTAAAAGTCATTTGGAGCTTGTTGGAAATACTCAGAGACATTCCCACACAGTGTTCCCTGCAAGGGATGGAAGAATCTCAGAAAACCCAGCACCCCTGAAGGCCAAGTCCCTGTGCATGATTGGCATCCAGGAGAAATGCTCACCCAGCAGCTGAGAAAAACTAAGAAAGAATGTAAGTCCTTCACTGCTGGAAACTGTAACACCCAGTGGGACCTCCTGGCCACTGTTCCCCTTGCTCTATAGAAATCTCAGTGCTCAGCTGCTTGGACATTTGGCCAGCAGCTCCTGCATGCAGGTCAGGGTTTGCAGTAGCCACAGCGGAGTGGCTTGTCCATGTGACTCTGGCGTATCAGCCCGGAAGCATCCATGTCAAGGTCACTGTGTGTCAGCAGTCAGCTGTGGTCATCTTTGCTTACACATTGAGAACTCATTGTGCCATTTGCCAAAGAAGGTTCTCGTGGCTTCTCCCTGTCCTTGTAGCCTGCAGCTTCTAGGATGAAAGAGACAGTATAGACCTTTGGGAAATGCAATGGACATCTTTCCTGACTCAGTCAAGGTCAGGACTGACTCTGTTCAGCATTCTAGGTAGCTACCTCCTCACTGCTGTCTGTTTCGACTTCAGATCCCTCAATATGTCTTTCAAAACTCAGCCTACTTGGCCACAATAGAAAAAAATAAAAGCAAGGGTGAGGGTATGTAGACAGGTTTCCATTATTTATTGTTTTGTCAAAATATCTTCAAAGACAATTTAAAAATGGGAAAGGGTGCTGGGAGTAATGGTACATACCTTTAATCCAAGCACTAGGGAGGTGGAGGCAAGTGGATCTTTGTGAGTTCAAGGCCAGCCAGGGCTACATGGAGAAACCCTCTTTTTAAAAATTTGTTTATTTTTTATTTTATTTTTCAAGACAGGATTTCTCTGTGTGACAGCCCTAGCTGTCCTTGAACTAGCTCTATAGACCAGGCTGGCCTCAAACTCACAGAGATCAGCCTGCTTCTGGCTCCCAAGTTTTGGGATTAAAGGCATGTCTCCCCCCCACCCCACCTTTTTAAAGTAAAGGTTTATTTGGTTCTGGAGGTCATGGCCTATGATCAATGGACCCTTTCCTTTTAGACCTGTAGCAAGGCAAAACAGCATGGTTGGACCTCATGGTAGTCAGAAGTCAAGAACCAGAAGCCAGAGAGGAAGCATAAGAGCTGCCCAACATCCCCTTCAAGGGCATGCCTTGCAATAACCCGACATCCTTCTGAGCCCCACCCCTTAAGGGCTCCTCCACCTCCCAATATTGCCACAAGCTGATGATTTAGCTTTCTACAACCCGTCCTTTGGAAGACAATCAAAATTCAAAGTAAAGAAACAGGGCAGAGCCAGAGAGGGTAGATTTCTTGCTCTACCACCCATAATGCAGCCTGCAGAGGCAGAAGTGAGTGCCTGATGGATAAGCAGGGAGCACCCAGCCCCTTAGGAAATGGCTGGGACTGGGTGTGGCCAGTCTGTTGAGAAGTAATATAAGGTAGTCTGGGTTCAGGGTGGCTGTATCTGCTGGTGCCTCAGGGAAGCCAGCTGCTGTGGCCAGCACCCCCTCTCCACCCACTCATGTTATGTGCTGTGAGACCCCAGTAACACCTCAGCCCTCAGGTCTGACCCTTGTCATCCTCACTGCAGTGAAGGCGAGTGGGATTTCTATTGGTGTGAGGTCAGCTGGCTGCGTGAGAACTTTGACCACACCTACATGGACGAGCACGTGCGGATCAGCCACTTCCGGAACCACTATGAGGTGAGCCTCGGCATCCTTGCCTTGAGAAGTGAGAATGGTTCCAGAACAGTGGGCTGTCTGTTGGAGTCTTTTGACAGTTCCTGCTACTTTGGGGCTCCAAGAGTGGGGGCCTGGGGTCAAGAGGTGGGCAGGAGGGCCAGTGAGATGGTGCAGCAGGTAAAGGCTTTCGTGGCCAAGCCTCCACTTGAATTTAAGACCCACAACTCACGACCCACATAGTAGAAGGAGAAACTGACTCCCAGAGGTTCTTCTCTGACCTCTGATACTAATGGGTTTTATCAGTTAAATAGTCACAGTACTGGGAAAAGGCTCGAAACAAAAGCAAAGCTGATTGGCAAGTGTTATTGCTTTCTAGACAGACAGAGAGAGCCTCAGAGCTGGGAACCGCTGACTCTAATGGAGCAAGCGGCTTTTTTAGGGTTCAAGTATCCCTATCTTGATAACGCACCCTACACTTCCACTGGTCTTTTGCTTCTTTTCTTTTCTTTCTTTCTTTATTTATTTTCAGGCAAGGTCTGTTTATATAGCCCTGGCTGTCCTGGAACTCACTATGTAGACCAGGCTGGCCTCAAACTCACAGAGATCCACCTGCCTCTGGGATTAAAGTTGAGGGCCACTGTGTTGGGCCTTCTATTGGTCTTAAGGTGTCTGTCACTTCTGTTGTAAGGGTTGTTTCTGTCCACAAATGCAGAAGTGGTTGTAATAGGTCACCCAGCAACCATTAACAGGGACCTTGCCTTGGAGCATGGTTACAGAAATAGTTGTTGATTGACTAGGGTCAGAGTGGTTTTTCAACACTCTTTCCCTCTGAGGTATATGGGGGAGAGAAACTCACTGCCGGTGTGTGGGGGGGTCCTAATTTGGGGGAAATGGAAACTCCCTGCTGAGGACAACGACCAGAAAGGGAGCATGTCCTCTTTCTCTGCCCCCCCCAAATAAATGTAAGTGAAATACTAAAAAGAAGTGGTCAAGGCAGGGAGTTGGAGGCTCACTGTCTGCTCTGCCCACTGATGCCCAGCTTACCAGGAAGAACTACATGGTAAAGAATCTCAAGCGGTTCCGGAAGCAGCTGGAGCGCGAGGCGGGAAAGGTAGAGGCGGCCAAGTGTGACTTCTTTCCCAAAACCTTTGAGATGCCCTGTGAGTACCATCTGTTTGTGGAGGAGTTTCGAAAGAACCCTGGAATCACCTGGATCATGAAGCCTGTGAGTGCCTCTGAAGGGAGCGCTGGGGTGGGGCAGGGTCAGGGATCCCTCCTGTCCCTTTTGAGGTTCCATGGAGAAGAAGCAACTCTGTCCTGGAACTATGCCATAGACGTCCTGCCTGAGCTCCCAGGCTGGGGACCCTGGTGTGGGTCATTCCCTCTACATCTCCACCTGAGGCTTCTGCTCCTATAGAGAACCCTGGGACATGGCAGGAAAGCGTCTTCACTGGCCCCTCAGGCTTCCTGAACCAGACACTTGGGGAGTCCTGGACCCAGCTCTCCTGAAGAGTTACCAGCTGCACAGGGCTTGGTAACCACTACCTTCCACTCTTGTATTTTTAAAGAAATGTCTTAGTTATGTTTTTGTTTTATGTGTATGCATGTGTGTCTGTGCACAACTTGTGTGCAATGTTCACAGAGGCCAGAAGAGGGCATCAGATCCTTTGGAACTGGAGCTACAGACAGTTGTAAGCTGCCATGTGGGTGCTGGGAATTGAACCTGGGTCCTCTGGCAGAACAGCAGGTGCTCCTGACTGTTGAGCCATCTCTCCAGTCCCTGCCTTCCAGTTTTGCCACTCAATGTCACCTAAGACCAGGAGCAAGAGCCGGAGTGTTCCCTCACATAAGAGTGCCTGGGCTCACCCCATCCACCCAGTGACTCTTCCTTTGAACCTGCTCCTGGGTAAGGCGTGTGCACACTCAAGTTTGCTTATTTTGTCCTGACTGTCCTGGAACTTGCTAGGTAGACCAGGCTGGCCTCAAACTCACAGAGATCCACCCGCCTCTGCTTCTTAAGTGCTGGGACTAAAGGCATGCACACACACCCCACCCCCCAGCTACACAGGTGTGTAAAAGTGACCAGAGCTTCCTGGGGCAGGGTGAAGGGAAGGTGGACGCTTCCTGGACTCTTGAAAGCACGAAGAGAAACAGCTGTTGTCTGACTCCACACCTTTCAGCTAGCCGGTGTGCTCTGTGTCTAACATTCCCAACTTCAGGGAAATGGAGTCCTGTGAATTAGTGCCCCAGTTTACAGATGGCCTTAACGCAGGGTCACACAGCTCTCAGGTGGCAGATACAGAATTAAAATCCAGGCCTCAATGAGGCAAGGCAGGAGGAGAGTTACAAGTTGAAGGCCAGCCTAAGCTACACAGTGAATTCCAGGACAGCTTAGATCATACGTGAGACCCTTTCTCAAAACAGAAAAAGCAAACAAACCCCAGGCTCAGTTGGGTAGGAGCAGCACACCTGTTGCCATTCCCCAGCCAGCGAGCCTCGGCTATGGGGACACACATTCGCAGCACTACCTACAGCTGTCCTGGTGTGGCCATTAACAAAGGCAGTGCATGGGAAAGAAAGCAACATAATATGCAATTGCTGGTCCCCAATTAGCACAAAGTCCAGCCTGATGCAGCTGGGGAGCTCTCTGCTCATCCTCTTCACCTTGCTGGCACCACATTGCCTCACCAGCCTGTCAAGACTCTGGGAAAGAGCCAGGAGCCTGGGGGCCACCTTCCTGGGGGACACGGTGGACTCATGTGTTTTTCTCTGTACTACCTTGCCCAAGTCCATCCCCCTCCAGCACCTATGGTAAGTGTATCTGTCTTCCGTCAGTCAATACCAAGCCTCTTCAGTTCCCTACAGAAGGCTGTGCCCTGCTACTATGCCCTTGGGCATCCTCTTAGGCACAGAAATTATAAAGGGGCTTTGGCAGCACCCCACCCCCACCATAACAGCACTCTGTAGACTCTTGGGACCCTAGGACCACCCACCTTTCAGGTACTCTCTTACGAATAATAATAATAATAATAGGCCTGCAGCCACTGGGCACAAAAGTACATGCTTGTAATCCCAGCACTTGGAAGGTAGAGGCAGGGGATCTCTGCCTTCAAAGTCGTCCTTGGCTGCAGAGTGAGGGCTTGGGTTTTAGCCTTAGTACTCATGTGAAAACCAGCTGTGGTGGCTTATGCCAGCAACACTGAGGAGTTAGAGATGGAGGGCCCTGGGTCCAGGCAGGGGCCTGGCTGGATCGCTGAGCCCCTGATCCCCATGAAAACTCCTGTCTCAAAAAATAAAGTGAATATTCTGGGTATAACAGTCCGTGCTTTTAATCCCAGCACTTGAGAGGATGAGGCAGCTGGATTGCTGTGGTCTACACAGTTCTATGTCAGTCAGAGCTACACAGGGACCCTATCTGAGATAAGGCAAACACTTTCTGAGGAATGATCTCTGAGGTTGACTTCTGGTGTCTACACACATGTGCATATAACTGGTACACAAACCACACACCTGTGTGTGTCCCAACACATATAAATGTGCACACACAAATAAAAAATTTTTAAAAAGAGCAAGCAAACAAATCAATGGTCTTCGGTTTGGCCCTGGACAGTCCAGGCTAAGGACTGAGGACACAGCTCAGTGGTAAATGCTTACATAGCCTGCCTGAGGCCGTAGATTCAACCCTCAGCCCAGAAAAAAGTAAAAAAACAAACAAAAACAACAGAATTGAAGTCCAGTCTGGTAGAGAAGAAATCACACACACCCAGCTTTCCTCCACTTGTCCTTGCATCCATCCCAGCCCCTCTGCTGGCATAGAGGCCTGGGCAGGGCACAGGTCCCAGGACCACTGCAGCTCTTGTGGCCACTCTCAGGGTACAAAGCAGCGGTATGTGGGTCAGGACTGTCCTGTCCATCTGTATGTGTGTCCATGAACCTGCTCTAAGCCCCAGGCTGTGAGATCTTGGACAACCTTGGCTGTTCCTCCGCTCTAAGGCATTTTGTAACTGTGCTGAGTCTGGAGGTGCTGAGGATGTCTTCGAACCCTCTTGGGAACTGTCCTATATGATCAATAAAGAGCAGAAAAACCCTCTCCCTGGGGCTCGATCAGGAGTGTGGGGCTCCTGAACTCTCATTCCATGCATATGTGAGGACATGCAGCAACCAAGTCGCAGAATAGCGCCTTATTTAAAGCCACTTTTTTTGAGACAGGGTTGACATGTGAACAGTGTCATATACCCATGACAGAAAGTGGCTTCCAGCCGGGGTGATGGCACATGTTTGTAATCCCAGCACTCAAGAGGCAGAGGCAGGAGAATTGCATATTGGAAGTCTGCTTGTTCTATCAGAAAGTTCCAGGCCAGCCAGAGTTACATAGCAAGCAAGATTGTCTCACAAACCCCAAACAAAACACAATAAAGAATGGGGGCTTTCAAAGCATACAGTTTGAAAACTAAAAAAAAAAAAAAAAAAAAAAA
>PVIH01016956.1:5862-43767 GCA_004025045.1 Sigmodon hispidus
TTTTTTTTTTTTTTTTTTTTTTTTTTTTTTTTTTTTTTTTTTTTTTTTTTTTTTTTTTTTATCTAAATTCCACTAATGAGTGAGTACATCCCTTGTTTATCTTTCTGGGCTTGTGATACCTCACTCAGGAGGATATTCTCCAAATCCACCCATTTACATGCAAATTTTAGAATTTCCTTAGTTTTTTTCTACTGCTGAGTAGTACTGCATTGTGTAAGTTTACCACATTTTGTTAATTCATTCTTCATTGGAGGGGCATCTAGGTTGTTTCTAGGTTCTTGCTATTACAAACAATGCTGCTATGAACATAGTTGAACTAATGCTTCTGGAGTGTGAATGTGGTGAGTCCTTTGGGTATGTGTCCAATAGTGGTATTGCTGGGTCCTTGGGGAGATTCATGTCCAGTTTTCTGAGGAGCCGCCATACTGTGTTCCATAGAGGCTGTACCAGTTTACACTTCCACCAACAATGGGGGAGTGTTCTCTTGCTCCACATCCTCTCCAGCATAGGCTGTCCTCTGTGTTTCTTTATCTTAGCCAATCTGACAAGTATAAAGTAGTATCTGACAGTTGTTTTGATTTGCATATCTCTAATAGCTAAAGATGTTGAGCATTTTTTCAAGCTCCTCTCAGACATTTGTAATTTTTCTTTTGAGAATTCCCTTTTTAGTTCTGAAGCCCATTTTTAATTGGGTTATTTAGGGTTTGGGGCTCTAGTTTCTTGAGTTCTTTATATATTTTAGAGATCAATCCTCTGTCATTTGTAGGGTTGGTAAATATCTTTTCCCATTCTGTAGGATGTTGTTTTGTCTTATTGACAGTGTCCTTGGCCTTACAGAAACTTCTCAGTTTCAGGAGCTCCTACTTATTGATTGTTGTTCTTAGTGTCTGTGCTACTGGTGTTATATTTAGGAAGTGGTCACCTGTGCTAATGCATTGGAGGGTATTTCCCACTATGTTTTCTCTCAAGTTCAGTGTAAGTGGGTTTATGTTGAAGTCTTTGATCCACTTGTATTTGAGTTTTCTGCAGGGTCATATGTTTGGATCTATTTGCATTTTTCTACACACTACCATCCAGTTATGCCAACACCATTTGTTGAAGATACTATCTTTTTTCCATTGGATATCTTTGTCCTTTTTGTCAAAAATCAGGTGTTCATAGGTGTTTGGGTAAATGTCATGGTCTTCAATTTGATTCCATTGATCTACATGTATGTTTTTATGCCAGTACCAGGCTATTTTTATTACTATAGCTCTATAGTATAACTTGAAGGCAGAGATGGTGATGCCTCCTGAGGTTTTTGTGTTGAACAAAATTGTGTTGACAATCCTGGCTTTTCTGTTATTCCAAATGAAGTTGAGTATTGTTCTTTCCAAGCTCTGTAAAAAGTTGTGTTGGGATTTTGATGGGTATTGCATTGAATCTGTAAATTGCTTTTGGTAAAATTTCTATTTTTACTATATTGATCCTACCTATCCAGGAGCATGGGAGGTCTTTTCATTTTCTTATATCCTCTTTAATTTCTTTCTTTAGTGTTCTATATTTTTAAAAGAGATTTGTGAAACAGAAGATTGAGCTTAATGTCTGTCAAAAGTGAGGAACCTAGATATTCTGTACTTTAGTAAACAAATGAGTAAATGAGACAAAAAGAATTCCCTTTCATCCTAAAGGCCTAGCCAACAATCTCAGAGTGGACCAGATCTTTATGACTCTCTTGAGCATATGCAGGCTGTAGTGTATGGGCAATGAACCTGAGATGACTAGATACCTAACTGCTAGTGCTATGTGCATGGAGATGGGACAGGAGCTCAGGCTCCACCTCCTGAATTATTCTAAGAACCTCAACTGCCAACATCTGGTGATGAAATATTAGGCAGACAGCCTTCCCATGTATCTGCCAAGGATAAGCAAAACAGCTGTTATGAGGAAGTGGTGTATCACTATTAAGAATACTAGAAATGAATTCTCATTAGAAGCAATATTAGATTGAGACATTATGCACTGTATTTATAGTATTTATTAAAAATAGTAAATAGAAAAATACATAAATAAAACTACTTAAAAGTGATTCAAAATGTATGAAAACAGAACTTAAGAAATAAGGAACTTATAATAAAACATAATAAATGTAACTGAAAGTTGAACATAAAGGCAAATTTACCTAAACAAATACTAATTTGAAATAAAAATATCTATAATACTACATAAAAAATTCTCATCTATCAGCTATGATATAAAGTTTCAGGGGTAGATGAAGCAGGCCTGACAGCTGTCTAATATCTAAAAAGAAAGAGAAATGAGATAAAAACAGTCTTTAAAGAGATGTCAGTTATATAATTAAGTTACCCTTAGGAGAAGGAATGAGTTAGAGAAAAGAACATAGGACACATGTCCAAAGAAAGAAACAAAATCAAAGAAGACTACAGGAGGATTAGCTGGAGTGTGTGTCTTTCAGAGATGAAAGTTTGGGTTTTCAACAACTTTATCCACAGAATTGCCTGTAACTCTGCCCCCATGGGATCTGGCAACCCTTTCTGGCCTCTGTGCAAACTTGTATCATTTTATAAGCCCTAGCCTACTGCGTCTCACAAAATACAATTAAAAATAAGTCTTTAGAACTAAGCAATATTGAGTCAGTGGGACCATGGGACTGTCTGCTGCCTGCCCAGGGAGGGAATGGGGAGTTGTGGAGAAGAAAGAATGACCTGATGTGGCGGGAGGGGGAAGGGACTTTGAATGAGGATATACAAGGATAGAAAGTGTGACTTCTTTGATAAATAAATAAATAAGAAACCAGAAAAAAAATAAGTCTTTAACAAATGATGGGTCAGAAAAACACCAGCTTTCATGATGGCCATTTGGTTTAAAAAGAGAGATAAAGATTGATAATATTTGCTAATTGTTAACTTTTTTCCTTTTTTCCCTCATACCTCAACCTATGAAGCCAAGACATCAAATGTAGACTATTTTGATGTAATGTAAAGAGTTACATATGTAGATTTCTCTCTTCATTTCACCATGTCTTAGAAATTTTGATATGCTGTGGTTTCATGGTATTCTAGATCTAAATACCTGCTAGTTATTATAACGATGTTTCTTAGGAAAATTGTGGTCACCTTGAATGGGTCCAAGGCTCTCTGGTTTGCATTACTTCTTGTATCACTTTGGCTTGTATCTCTAATTTTTAAGAAATTTTCCCAATTGATGAAATTCAATTCATTGATCTTCAGCTTGTTGCACACATTATTTTATTGTCCTTTAGTATTTTTAATACTTCTTGCTTTTTAATATTCCTATTTTTACTTTATGTTTTTGTCTCTTTCCTTGGTAATTACTTGGGCTAATTTTGTAAAGTGAAAGATAAGATAAATGATTCTATATTTTCTTTTTCAATAAAAGTTATAAAATATTTATATAAAATATTTTCTCACAATATATTTCAGTTTACATCCATCATTCAAGTATTTAAAAATAGCTATTGTAATTTTGTGCTTACCTAAGTTACTAATAAGCGGTTTGTTTGTTTCTAAATATTTAAGGATTCCTACTTATAAATGTTTATGATTTGAATATAATTCTGTTGTGGTATGTTGGTCCATGTAATATTTTATTCATCTCACTATATTAATATGTGTGTTTGAGTGTACACTATATGGTCTGCCCTACCTAATGTTGTCTAACAGTGAGATCTCACTATATTAATAGATATTAGAGCATGCAGTATGTGGCCTATTCTGTCAAATGTTGACTAACTGCAAAAATAAATCCTGTGCTTTTCTTTCATGTAGTTTCAAACAATATTATTTGCTTTGCTTTTCTTAATATTGTCTAACTAGATTATAACCTATTTATCATCTTCACTATGTTGTTTGGTGATGGAGATCACATCCATAAGCTTGTGCTTGTGAAGCAAGGGCTCTCTGACTGGGATATACCCTCAAGACTCATTAGTTTCTTCACAGATTTTTCTTTCTAATAGATCTATAAAGCATTTGGAGAGATTGTAAAGCCCCCTGGGATGGTTTAAAACATTAAGATTTTTAAATTTTAATTAAAATCTTATAATTTCTGTTTTGGTTTTGTGTTTATTCCTAGGCACATTGCCAATGTTAGACTATCTTTTCATCCTTTTGGTAACAGGACAGATTTATAAATCAGAACCAACTGATTGAAAATATTATGAAATGTTAGTATGATAAAAATGTTTCAGCACACTCATAATATGTTATCTTGTTATCAAATCTTTATCTTAGTGTGTCAGCTTCAGATGCTCATGGTATGAACACCTGTAAGTTCAGTCATTGCTGGGCAGGTAGAGGCCAGAAGCCAAAGTCAGCTATATGGTGATTTCAAGGACAGTCTGGACCATATAGTATTCTGTCTCAAAGAAAAATAAATGTGATAGCTTCAAATTGCCTTAAATATTTTCATCTTTTTCTAGTAACTTATTTTATGGTCTTTATGTTTGAATGCAGTTCTTTAATTATAACTGGAAATTGAATTCTTAACATAATATAGATATCTGAATTTTAGTTGACATATTTAATTTAATAAGAGAAATTTGATTATTAATATGATAGCTTTACTATTTGTAGTTACTTACTACTTTGGATTTCATAGTCCACTTCTTTTTTTTTTTTGACTTTCTCAAAATGTTTTATAAATTTTATAATTCTACTTTACATTGTTTACTTTTCATTTTTCTAAATGTTCTTATTGAACTAAATTATCATCAAAATTGCCATAGTTTCTTAGAATTTAATATTTAAATATAATATGGCATAGAAAGATGGCAGTTAAAATTTTCACTTGAATTATTTGAATTGGGAGGTAACTTCTAAATCCAAATCATTTGACGTCATAACATCATAAGATCCATGCTAAACCTGCCCCACACCTTCTGGTGGTAACGTACATGAAAGGCCACGGAAGAAGGAAGTTTTGCTTTCTTTCTGCTTGTCCTCACTCGGACTGGCGAATTCATTGATCTTGAGCCTTGCCTACACTGGTGTGAGAACATATTTTTCAGGATGCCAAAGTGGACTGAAAACTGACAGCTCTTTAGCACTTTCCTAGGACTCAAGCACTGAGACACACAGTCCGGTACCCTTCCTGTCAGCAGAAAGTTATTGACCACTGAGACCATAGCCTGTGATCTTCTCTAATAAATTTTATATACATACATGTATGAATTCTTTTTATCATTTCTTTTTTTAAGGGAACCTTGACTAATACAAGATTATTTAAGTAGAAAATATTGTGATTGAATTTGAGAAGTCTGCCATGTGATTTGATTAAAATGTTCCCATTAATACCTAACCCATATACTCCATGTCTTAAGATAAATGACTCTCTCTGGTCTATAATTCATATGCAATACTGTTAAGGTACTAGGCTTCAACAAATAGAAACAATTGCAATAATATACAAAATTTATTCTCTCTAGAGAATGTTTAAATTTTATTCTGATCAATTATTCTTAATCTTCCCCTTTTTCTCATCCTCTGTGAGAAGTTTTGAGGATGTAAGCAAAAAGTCAGCGAATTCTTACAAGTAACTGACTTCTTAAGATTTTGAAAATAGTATAGTTCTAGCTAAGTCTTAACTAAAACCTAGTTCTATTACATTAATGTAACCTCTTTTCAAGGCACCTTACCTCTTTATTTCATTCAGCTGTGGCACCCACTCCCTCACTGGACACTGAAACTCATATTCTGAACTCATTATGTTGCAGAAATACAGCCACACTAACAGTAAATCACTAATGAATATGCCTTTGTCAAGCAACTATGATTTTTCAGGACTATTGATGGGACAGAAAATACTGCATTAAAGAAGACTGGCATACTGTCTCCAACAGTAGACCTTCATAGCTGACTGGGAAAGAAAGATATTAAAGAACTAAATGAATTCAGCCTCAAGGAATGCTGACTCACCTGGTCTCTTTCCCAATTGTTCCCACTTAAGACACATACTCCTAAGTCTCTCTCATCCAACTCCAAATGACCCCATACTCTATCCCTAAATGAAAAGCCAGCCTTGAAATATGCCTCCCTTGTTCTCAGTGACAATAAATTTCATTTCCTTTCCCAAGAGCAAGCCTGCCCTCTACAATATAAATCAACTTTGCCTTGCCTACTCCCCCAATTCTCTACCTCACCAAACTCTACAATCAGCAGAATACAAGTTTAGAAACTTATGAGCAAGCAAAAAAAATGGAATTTGCTTTGGTGTGTGAAAGTAGATAAGAAAGTTGCCAGCAGCCAGAGATTAGTTAATTATTTTATGTTGTTATTAAATAATTATATAACCACAAGCATGTGTTCATTATTAAAAAGAGAAGGGAGAGAGGAGAATATCCATGAATAAATAATGGATAGATTACACTAAATGACAATGGAGGGTAAGAAAAAAAGACCTTCAACGATAAGTAAACAACTTAGCTTCAGACTCATGGCCACAAGTGTGACCATGACTGCAATCTGTATTAAAAAATTCTTAGATTGGCCTCAGATCTCAGGTCACATTTATAACTATGACTATGGTCAGAAATCATAATCATTAAAGCCTTGGCTATAAACCTAAGGCTTCACTTATGACCTTAACTGGTCAGTGGTAATATTAACCATGAGAATGCATTGATAATCTAAAATTTATAAAAGATTATATAATAGAATAAGTTTTCCTATAAATTATGCAAAGTTCACCATTTCTGGAGAATGAAAAAAAAAGAAAGCAAATTCGAAGAACAAAGTTAGAGATATATGACCAAACAACAAAGTCCCCAAATAACCAAATGAAATAACAATATAAATGTTAAGGTCAGCACTATATATTATACAGGGTAGGGTAACATTTATTAGTTTAGAAAGAAGGGTTAACACTTTGGAATGTACGCAGAAGAGTCCACACTAAACACTGTAGATGGATGGTCAATACAGCATAATGTAGATAGAAGGTTCAACACTACACAGTGTCAATAGAGGAGACGAACATTTTATGGATAGAAAGGTCACAACAGGACAGTGTAGATGGAAGAGCCAATGCTGTATAAAGTGGACAGAAGGGGCCAACACTACAGACTTAGATGGAAGGGTAAAAACTGCATAGTATAGACAAAATAACCTAACACAGCAGTTTAGATACAAAAGGCCAATGCTGGTCAGTGCAAATGGAGGGGATCCACACATGGAAAAGAGGTCTCTTGTTTCTACCATTATTAAGGCAAATGCCCTGTTTCCATTCTTTTCTGGTTCTACAGTCTTAATTCAAAGTGATAGGATAATAATGACATTTAGAATAGGTGCTTTTGAAGAAAGAGTGACCAGGAGGGGCAGAATGGGGAAGGGAGTTTGAACAAGGGGATACATGGATAGAAAATATGACTTTATTCATAATAAAGGAAAAGAAAAAAGAATAGGTGCTTTCGATAGGCATTGTCATTATATACTAATAATTACTAAAGAGTAAAATATCTTCTAAGGTGAAGCACCTGAAAGAGACAAAGACATATTTATCTTGTTACATCACAAATAGCAAGATCAATTTTGTTTTGTTTAATAATGATAATGATGATTTTTCACATAAGAGCAAGTATTGTTTGATTTTCTGAATGTCTTTGGACTGATGCTTAAAAATCTTAGACAACTTGACTAAGTACAGATTCAGGACTGTTCTGGGTTTGGTGTCAGACAAAGTAGCTCATAACTAGAAGAATGAGATACGTATCTAAAGAAGGCAATGTTGATTTGAACACACACTCTCTCTCTCTCTGTTTTTTTGATTAGTTTGGCTGAGGGCTTATCTATCTTGTTAATTCTTCCAAGGAACTGCTACAGCTGATAAACACCTTCAGCAATGTAGCAGGATACAAGATTAACTCAAAGAAATCAGTAGCCCTCCTATACACTAAAGATAGAAGAGCTGAAAAAGAAATAAGATAAACATTACCCTTTATAATAGCTGCAAATAGTATTAAATACCTTGGAGTAACTGTAACCAAAGAAGTAACAGACCTATTTGACAAAAATTTTAAATCACTGAAGAAAGAAATTGAAGAGGATATCAGAAAATGGAAAGCTCTCCCATGTTCCTGAATAGGTAGGATCAACATAGTAAAAATGGCAATTCTACCAAAGGCAATCTGCAGATTCAATGCACTGCCCATCAAAATCCCAACACAATATTTCTGGAACTTGAAAGAACAATACTCAATATCATTTGGAATAACAGGAAAGCCAGGATTGCGAAAACAATTTTACTCAACAAAAGAATCTCAGGAGGTATCACCATCCGTGACTTCAAGTTATACTATAGAGCTAAAGTAATAAAAACAGCCTGGTACTGGCATAAAAACAGACTTGTGGATCAATGGAATAGAATTGAGGATCCTGACACTGACCCAAAAACCTATGAACACCTGATCTTTGACAAAGAGGCCCAAAACATTCAATGGAAAAAAGATAGTATATTTAACAAATGGTGTTGGCATAGCTGGATGGAAGTGTGTAGAAAAATGCAAATATATCTGAGCCTGTCACCCTGCACAAAACTCAAATCCAAGTGGATCAAAGACCTCAACATAAACCCAGCCACTTTGAACTTGATAGAAAAGAAAGTGGGAAATACACTTCTATGAATTGGCGCAGGCGACCACTTCCTAAATATAACATCAGTGGCACAGACACTAAGACCAACAATCAATAAGTGGGATCTCCTGAAGCTAAGAAGCTTCTGTAAAGCCAAGGACACAGTCAATAGGACAAAACGACAGCCTACAGAATAAGAAAAAATTTTCACCAACCCTACAAGTGGTAGAGGACTGATCTCCAAGATATATAAAGAGCTCAAGAATCTAGAGCTCAAAACCTTGAATAACCCAATCAAACAATGGGGTACAGATCTAAAAAGGGAATTCTCAGCAGAAGAATTAAGAATGGCTGAAAGGCACCTAAAAAAGTGCTCATCATCTTTAGCCATCAGAGAAATGCAAATCAAAACAACTTTGAGATACCACCTAACACCTGTTAGATTGGCTAAGATAAAAGCACAGATGACAACCTATGTTGGAGAGGATGTGGAACAAGGGGAACACTTCTCCATTGTTGGTGGGAGTGTAACCTTGTTTAGCCACTTTTGAATGCAATGTGGTGGTTTCTTAGAAAATTGAGAATCAAGCTCCCCAAGGACCCAGCAATACCACTTCTGGGTGTATACCCTAAAGATACACAGTCATACTCCAAAGGTATTAGCTCAACTATGTTCATAGCAGCATTATTTGTAATAGCAAGAACCTGGAAACAACCTAGATGTCCCTCAACTGAAGAATGGATTAACAAACTGTGGTACATCTACACAATGGAATACTACTTAGCAGCAAGAAAAAATGATATCCTAAAATTTGCAGGCAAATGGATGGATTTAGAGAATATTCTCCTGAGCGAGGTATCACAAACCCACAAAGATAAGCAGGGGATGTACTCACTCATTAGTGGTCTCTAAACAAACTAACGATAAAAAGCCAAGCATGCCCAAGCTTCAAACCACAACCACTAAACAGCTTGGGATCAGAAACACCCTGTACTGACCCTTCGGATCCCACTACACCTATCGGAACACCTGACTCACTCTTGAGAGAAGGGGGACGAAACTGGATTTGCTAGGCAGGGAGACTGATCTAAGCTTTATTGGATCAGTGGGACCATGGGACTGTCTGCACCCTGCCCAGGGAGGGGATGGGGAGTTGTGGAGAAAGAAAGGGTGACCTCATGAGGCAGGAGGGGGAAGGGACCTTGAATGGGGATATACAGGGATAGGAAAAAAAACATCCAGAGGGAAAGCTGAACACAAAGTAATTTTATGTGTATCAAATTATTTGCATTATCACCCTTGATAAGTCATGCTCATGATTTTTATTTTCTTTATAGTTATTGTTAACTTATCAGCATTTTAAATTCAATTTACTGTTTTTCTTGATAAATACAAAATAAACAAAAAAGAAGGCAATGGTACTGAGTGATTCTTTTGCTTTACATTTTAATTGTTTATATCCTTCCTTATTTTATAATTGATTTTATGATTGTGCCAAGTACATACACTATTACACAGTGAGGATACCCATGAATGGCTGCAGTGTGGATGTAAGATGTTCTTTGATAGAGCTACCAAGTGATATCATTTCCAGGTGCCTCCCAGAATCCTAAATCCTTGTTGCTAAGACAAAGTCCAGGCATCTCACAACAGCAGCCACAGAGCAAAGCCAAAAAACAATCTGTACTGGAATAAGGAAGGTAGTTTCCTCAGAGTTGGTTTGAATAACAAAGTGTAAATTTCTGTGCCAATTCTGAAGCGAATTAATTAGTTGAAGACCAACCTTGGGTGAACTTTTTCTTCTTTCCTCCTCTATCTATTTTTTCTCACAATAGTGCATGTGGTAGGACCCTCAGGGAGCAATAAGACACTTGGATAAGCCAGTTGTAGATTAAATATAGACTCCCTGTGGCAATGCTTATCTCCTGCCTTCCCCCCTGCTTGCAGAGATGCAGGAGCAGGATTACTGCTACAGCTGTGCTTCCTAGAGGACCGATCAATGCAGCCATAAGATCTGAAATGCAGAGGGATTTTCAACTCAAAGAATATTTTTTAAGCAAGAAACTGTTTTTGAAAGTTCTAATGCTGTGAAATTCTACCACTTATTAAAGACAGAAAAAAAGTTTATAAAAATTGTTCAATTGTCCTATATTTGTCCTATCTATAGGATTGCCCACACACACAATAAAGTTGAGTTCCTGGAGAACACTAATGCTGAACCAGAATTTATTTATTTAATCAAAATTAAATTGAGCTCATGCTTTTCTTTATTAGTCATTGAGGCAATACCAGAAATGTTAAGCACACAACTACCACCTCTTCAGAAATTTGATACTGAGCTATGCCTTTATGCAAACATTTAGGATAGTTTCTGAATTAGATAAGATATGAAAACAAGAAAAAAATCTCAGAAAAAAGAAGAAGAAGAAGAAGAAGAAGAAGAAGAAGAAGAAGAAGAAGAAGAAGAAGAAGAAGAAGAAGAAGGAGCTCTGATGCACATTCAGCCTAACATAAAATCTTCACAGTTGAGATTTGCCTGTGTACTCTTTAAGGACATTCACCCTCAGGTAAATTCTGAAGTCCTCTCTCATCACAAGACACATGCCCACACCCTTTGGAGATGGGATAGAGTTGCCTCCAATAATGTCCATCAGTGATGACAGCACAACCCAACATTACCTCTGTAGAGATTATATGTTTACATTAGTTTCTCAGCTTCCTCTTCTAGTCCATTTTACACCATGAGTAAATGTGTATTGAGAAACCTAGTGTGTGACATGCTATACTTTGCCAGCCAAACTCAGTCATTCTTCCTGTTTCACAGATGGAAATGGAGGTATGGTCACAGAATCATTGTCATAATTCCATCCAAAAGTAGCAAAGAATGCCGAGGTATGAAACTAGTAGAAATCATAGGTCATTAGAAAAACTGTCAGGCCCATAACAGAATGTTTATCTAACAATGAATAGAGGTGGAGTCAAAGATACATGGTTCAGCACTAGGCTGAGTCTCTGGTCCAGCTGATAGCAGGGGAGGAGACTCCGTATGAGCAAAGGGATAGGGACTATGAGGAAAATGATCATAGTGATGGCTGGCTGAAACTCTGGGGAGCTCACTGAATCAAGAACAGTCTCCAGGGAACCATCTGGAAAAGGAACTAAGCCCTCCTAGGATAGGCAGTTGTCCACTGAAGTGGGCAATAGGTGGAGCCTCAACAGGAGGTTTCACATAGTGTTTCTGTACATGGATGGGAACCTTGGAGCCCACTCCCTCTAGAGAAACACCTAACCCAGTCTTGATATTAGGGTGAGGAAATAGGACTTGCCTGGAGTGGATGCTGAGCTAATCCATCTTGGGACCTCTTAACCTTTCTGGGGAGGGGATGGGGAGATGTGGAGGAGGGAGGCTAAAGGCTGCCCAAGAGGGGTTCAGGAAGGAGCAGGGAGTTGGAACAAGGGGATACATGGATAAAAAAATACTTTATTCTATAAAAATAAATACATTAAAAAGAAAAAAAGACAAACTGGCAGGGTAATAATTGTTCCTCTTTCAGAAAGTATAATATAAATATTGCTTTAATTCACTCATGGTAAGAAAAATTTCTGAAAATTCTTAGAATTTTTATACTATGAATTATTTTTAGAGAAATAAAGAAATATCTATTAGCTTTAAAAATAAATCTAATTTGGTAATTTTTCTATACCCACAGCATCAAACAATCATTACTTCTCTAAAACAGACCATTTCCAGCAACTTCAGTGTGTTATCAATGCCTTCTATTTTTTCTCTTCTGCTTCAAACACCCATTAATCTGTTTCTCTCAATGAATCTACTGCTGTGCATGTTTGGTATTATTGCAGTTGAGTTACATATGACTTATTTTGATTTGCCTGAAATTTTTAAGGTCTAACTGATATTTTCTGAACACAGCACATTTTGTCATTTAATTAGTTAATAGCTACTGAAGTCATCGGTTTTAGTTATTGTGAATAATGTGGCTATGCAGATTTTTGTGCAAGTTACTGGGTGGACAGAAGCTTTTATTGTGTTACATGTGGTTCTACAGGTGGAACTGCTGAGTCTAATTTACAAATTGTACTGCATTTATATTTTCATGAAAATAATCTAGTTTTCCTGTCTACTGATTATTTCTTTTTCCTATTCAAAACATGTAAGTTTTTCTTCTTCAATTCTATTTGCAAATTCAGCAAAATAGTAATTCTATAAAATAAAACAGCAAAATATATAGGGTGAGGTTTATCTGTTTGCAAGGGTATTTGGTTTTAGACAGTTTCCAAAATTACACACATTCAAGTCACCAATTCTCTTTGAAATACAGTATTAACTGATAAATTCCTTTATCTTCATTCAAATTATTCTAAAATTTTGATATGTCAATTATATTAACTACGAGTATTTTTTTTTAATTTTTAAATTAGATAGACCCTGCTTTAAATGTCACAATTTTTTGAAATGGAAAAGAAGCTACGACAATCCTTGCTTTCAAGTAAAACTATGACTGAGCAGAGAGAAATCAGGCAGACATGTTGGTGCAGTTACCTCAAAGACTAAGGGGTTCTGATTTCTACATCACCGGGGTCCAGCAGGATAGTTGGAGAAGAGTCACTTAGTAAGCTCTATCAAAGAACAAAACAAGCACACCAAATACAGTCTTCTACTAGACTCCAATCAGCATCCTGGCATGAAGAATTTCTGCATATTTGTTTTATATCTTTCAAAATTCCCACCACTAAATCGATACATTTAAGTGTTCTTTACTCCACCCAGAGATCTGCACTGTCAAACATGAAAAGGAACATGTGTGCGATTGATACCTGCCTGCTTGCCACAGCTCTCTCCTCAGCCTGTATTTTATAGTCTAGGGTTTAAGAAAGAAAGCTTCGAGCAATGCAGCATCAATGTCAGGATACCTGCAGTTATTATGGTAATATTTCTTCATTGGCTACACTAACTCATGTGAAGCTATGCTAAATGTTACAGCATATCTATAGCTTCAAAGTGATTGACATAACATCAAAATAAAAAGGCAATGAAAAAGATCTAGAAACATAGTATATCACCAATTTTCCACATTAACCAAATAATTAAAAGGTAGCCAACCTTACATTGATCATAATAAAATTGACTCCAGTGGCAAAGAATGAACACGAAACTATTGGTGTGACATGAGTGGGCTGTTTTGTTGGTGGTGGTGTACTTTTTTGTTTTTGTAAAGGAGGTAATACAACTGCCACAAGGTAGGCAACACTGGCTGCAGAGTGCAGTGGGTATAACAAGAAAATTAATAGTTTTTGTAGATCTGTGAGTCTCATCAAGAAACAAAAATTCTTGCTTAAGAATTAACAGTCAAACATTAATATGCTATATACACCTTTGCAATTTACATTAGCATCAATCAGGCCATTTATTACAAAACACTATACACTTTCCACTGCAGGCGGGTTATATACTGGCAGCATATTCTGCAGATAAGACAGTGAATAGACTCTCTACTCTATGTTGATTAGGAATAGTTTTTTTCTAGTTTTAAATGTTAGCCAAACACAGAAAAAAATTGTACTGTAAGACCTGGGAGCACAGTCTTGATGGAACCAGTTAACAATATGTGTGTTTCAATGATCCTTGGTTTGAGGTGGGGGCACTTATTCACTGCCTTTATAATTTTCTTGTGCTCAGTGGCCAGTTCTCTGAGGGTTATTCATGTGATGTGCTTCTGGGCCTGTATATGGCTGTCCATGCACATGGTTATTCTGCTGCTATTGTGATCCAGGGGAATGGAAGTATAGTGGAACATCTTCTGGTGGAAGTGACTCATGATCATCTGGGGCATCTTGGTCATCTGGTTCCTTCTCAGGACAGAGTTCACAGGCTTTTGCAAGTGTGTCATCCTAGTGCTATGTGATCTTTCCAAGAAATAGCCTTTTGATGTTTCATTGCTTTGCAGTGGAGGAGACCAGTTGTTGTAAGTGTATTGAGAATTGCCAGTGTATGGTCTTCTTTCAAGTTCATCTCCAAGTCATTCCACTGCCTGGGTCCATTTCCTTTTTAGATCTTTATTGCTCTGAAGGTTCTGGAGAGCAATGAGACAACTGCTAAAGAGAGCTACCATACATTTTATACACTGGTAGGCTCCTTTTTGATAGTGATTCTTAGAATGCTGGATTGTGTCAAACAGCCCATCTTGGTCATCTGGAATTTCTTTAAGGGCATTATGAATTCTGTGAGTCTGCCAGCAGTGTTCAATCAGTAAGATTTGTAAAAGCAGATCTAAATAGGACTGTATTTCATAAGTATAAGAATACACAACCTGCAATCTTTCCATGGTTTATTAACTTTAACAGCTAAATTTTAGAAATGTATTAGCTATCTCTATTAAAGAAGGAACTATTCTTTCATGGGCAGCACACAGAGCTTTTCTTCCATCACAATGCCTCCAGTAATGCCCACCAGGCTTGTCTGCTGTGCCTTAGCTCTCTCACATTTCCTTTACTCCATCCAGTTCCTATGCCAAACAAGTGAAAACAAGAAGAAACTCTGACTTCTCTCCAAAATTCTCTGACCTTGAAGCCACAGAGACACTTATCAGACTCAGTTAAGTGAACTACATACCTAGCAGTACTTGTCAACAATCATCAAATCTCTAACATTGCCATAGCTACCATCCAGATGTAAATCCTGAAAGCCTGATTCTCTCTCTAATGTGACTCTGGGGTCATCTCCCAGGACTCTTTAACATATATAGTTTTTCTCACCTAACTACTCTCACCATCTCCAACTGCTTTTTTATGTTGTCTGTATAGTTTTCCTGAAGGTCAGTCAATAATTGTGATAACTAAGAAAAGATTGCAGTTTTTTTGAATGAAAAAGTTTGGGTAGAGCATCACTTGATGTTTTCACACAATCCGAGGACACCGTGAACCAACCTCATAGAAATTATAACAACTCACTGTCTTTCTTTGTCATTCTGTGTGTTTGATTTCTCTAATACCTCAATTCTGTCTCTAGGCTCCAGTATTTTTCACCCCATGCCATCTTCATTCTTCTCTGAGCACTCTTGAGAAAGTCCATCTTAATTTTGTTTGGAACTTGGAGAGTCATGTATTGTTTTCATAGGTTGTTGCACTCATGTCTATATCACAACTATCCACCTCTGATATTGCAGCTCACTGCATATCACCATTCTGTGATGCATATTATATTCATGTCCTTTTTTCTATTTGTATACTTGTCATTGCCATTGGCTTATTTTTCAACAGGAATAACATATAATTTGGTAGTTTATGTGCATTTTGTTATTTGTGCTACCAGTGTGCTACCAAGTGGTCAAGGTCTGGATCTCTCCAGTGTCTTGGTGTCATATATAAGAATAAAATAAAAGTGTATATCAAATCTAAGAATAATTTATTTAACTGGGCGTGGTGGCACATGCCTTTAATTCTAGCATTCAGGAGGCAGAATCAGGTGGATCTTTGTGAGTTTCAGGACATCTTAATCTACAAAACAACACTTTATTCAAAGCAAAGTAATAATACAAATTAGAAAGAAATATGCAAATATGCTTTTAGGCACATACTGTGCCACATGAGTAAAAGGTACTTGGGGTTTCCTTTTATGAGTTTCTACAGAAAGAGGAGTTGGGTTGTTAATGACATAGTGGAAGAGGCTCTCTGCTTTAATTGACAGGATAAGACATAACACTTTTCTGTTGTACATGTCCCTGCTTTTGATGTGGATCACATTTTTAAATAAGCTAAATTCATTGAATAAACATCATCGGATCCTAAATAGATGATTCTTCTTGAAAGTTCTGTTTTAGGATACACACATTTCAGCCTCAGAACAGTCAGGTTGTATCGTCTGTAGTTTCTAGACTGTGTTCAAGGATGTCCTTAAATAGAAATAAGTGATATCAAGTTTGCTAAGAAGAGCAGTTTATTTCCATTTTTAAATGCTGGAACATGTGGAGTTCAATGTAACTGTGGGTTCTAGGTTACTAACAGTTTGCAATGTAGATTGTTCAGAGATGATTTTGTTTATAACCACCTGGGATTCTTATCTGCCTTACGTAGAGTTTAACCAATGAAGCAGAATTCAAAGGTTGATTAGATAGTAACAGATAAAGATACATACTTATATATTTGATAGGTAGATATGTAGATGGATAAATAGATAGATATTAGATAGATAGATAGATGATAGATAGATAGATAGATAGATAGATAGATAGATAGATTTTAGATATATAATGAGTATGACACACCAATAGCATGAAATTAACTTACATACTTAGGAGTTTGAACCTGTGCCATATCCAGTTTTAACCAGGATGCCTTGACTGGTGCTGGCATCCAAAGAGTTAAGAAAGGAAGAGTATAAACAGCCTGTCATGGAATAAGGGTCAGATGGAATCTACAGAGAGGACTGAGATTTATGTCTATTATTCTTTCCCACTCATTGGAAGTGAGGAATGTGTGCAGAAACCAGAACTTTCTATTCTGGAGTTGAGTGGAAACAGACTTTCCCAGGATCCAGAACAATGGAAAGTCAGGGAAGAAGACAGACAAGGCTCTCTAAGCATAAACTACTGTAGAACTCTCACTGCTAACCAAGTAAATTAAAGCAACATATACTTTTTTCATATTCTCTGTGCTTAATTTTGTGAGCCCTGGCATGCTTTACTTGCTTTCTTTGTTTATGCATCTGATTGGTGTGGCTCATACATGTATGACCAGTACAGAAAATATCCTTCCTAAGGGTTAACTGTTGAAAGATGCATTCGTTCTCATATGAGTATTAGACATGTCAGTTTCTTTGACACTGGAAAATTCAGCCTCTTCCTCTCTGTTAACCGGTGTATTCCCAGGCCCTCTAGTACTTACACTTTCTTTCCATATGAAATCCAAAAAGAGTTGCTTATTCTTGTTTCAACATTCTAGGAGGCAGTAGAAAATAGGAGACTCCAGCAAGGTGAACAGTATAACCTTGTGAAACACTATCTTGTGATCACACACATATTACACATGCTTACATTATTGTCAGAAGTGAATCACAGGTTCTGATTCCTAAAAGACGGGGGCTCATCCATTATCAACAACTGGAACAGATCATGAGGGCAATGTCTTCAAAGGGACCCCTCTGACTCTCAATGAGTCATGCTTTTCATGCACGCAAACTACATCGAAACCCTCCCAACACTATGAGTCTCATTTCATCACAGTACCTGATTAGGTTCTTCTGATAGTAAGATAATGTGGATATGACACTTTGGCTGAATATTTAAAGGCCATTGGTTGATCAGATGGCAATGGATGGCCTAAGTTCCTATTGTGAAGTTTTAAAGCTGATTTTGCTTACAACTTCATTGAAGCTTGAGTTTCCAGAATGATGACTGGGTATATTGACATCTCCAGTAATTTATTCACTGACTTGCAAATACTAGACATTCTTGGATAGTATTGAATGGCTAGTAAACTTATTTAAGTAGATGATTTGCTGATCACAGAAAACACTGATTGGAAATCATGGCTGCATCTTTTAGGTCCTTTTTTTTGTAAGAACTTAATTTATTTTCCTTCCATCTTTTATTCCTCTGCTTAGGTATCTGCAGAGTTCAGGACCACTCAGTGGCAGCTCCAACCCACTTGGTGGCCTGTGCTGTGAGTTAGTGTCTGACCGGGCACTCCAGTCTTCAATGGGGAACTGCTGGATGGGTACAGAGGGCATCTGCACACCCTCAGACCAGTCTGCCACTGCTAGCTGAGCAGCAGTGAACTCAAGTGTTGCAATCCATTCACCCTAAAATTGCTCCTTGGTCACAGCCTTTTCAACAGTAGCCTGTTCCTCCTTCTCAATCTCTTCGGGGTCTCTGTAGAAATGAAGATCAGCATAACCTCCATAGAGTGTACGACAACGATAGAGGCCCCATTCAGAGTACTTCCGGGGTTAGTATCCACCACATCAGACCTACTGAATGAGCTCCCTTACTCTTGCATGGGATGGCAATGTCTGCATAGTGCAGAGGAGAATCTGTGTTACATAGAAAAATGGTGGACAGATTGACATAACATGCCTCTTTGAGGGGCTGGTTGTCAGCTCTGGTATCAGTGACCACTAGAAGGCATGGTTCTCTTAAGGCTGCTTGGATCTGGTTAGTGAAGGTCCCAGGTATAAACCAGTCAGCAATTGGAGTCACTCCAGTGGCAGTAGCAAACTTCAGCACAGCTTGCTGCTCAGTGTTGTTGGAGGAGATGACACTGACATCAGCAGGGTTCTCAATGATAATAATAACCAGGACTGCAAGCAACAGCTTCTCCCAGATCCTCTTCAGATTTAGATACCCACACTTTTCCTTTTGTAGATGTCCTACTCCATCTGAAAGTCAAGTTTGCTGCCATCTAAGTGGGTTTCTGCAGCAAGAAATTTGAAGACATACTCCTCCTTCATCTACAGGACATCAGGGGCTCTGGACATTGTGTATTAAGTTTCCCTTTAAGTTATGATGGGAATCAAGAACAATGCATTATGGACCCTTCCCAGGGCAGTGTGGAAAAGCCTTTTTTTTTTTTTTTTTTTGACACTCGGTTAATTTTTTTCTTGCTTGGTTGCTTGGTTGATTTTTCTATTTATTAAATCTTTTCTCTGAAATTCAAATCTCAACCAAGAATTATATAAGAAAATAATGTTCAGTTTTTTTGCCTCAAAAAATGCTATTAAGTGCTACATTATGAAATGTGCATGTGTGTGTGTGTGTTTGTGTTTCTCCTGTAATGGTTTTGTGCCTCTTTGTCAATGAAGGTATCTAATTAATGTAAATTTTGTGAGAGATATAATTTTTAGGTTTAAAAATGTCATGTCCTGACTGGTCTACAAGTAAAGTCGTTTAAGTCACACCCACCGAGTATTTCTTTATGGGAATAAGAAACATTCTTCACCTTATTAATTATGTTTAAATCAAAATGTGTTTATTGAATACCAACTCGGTCCCAGTATTTATACTGTAGAGGACAAATATGTTAGGAAATGATCTAATGGACACTGTAATAGAGCAAAGGCAAAGAGAAAATAAGCATGGAAGTGGAAGACGCACTTCAACCTCTCATCCATTATATGGAGACGGTGATAGAGAAAGTTCCTAAATGGTACATTGTAAATGACAGATGAGAAGTGGCAGATAGAGAGGGAAAACCGAGCTGATTGAAGCCTCAATGAACAAGAAATGTACTGATCAAATGGGTGGGAAGAAGCAGAAAAGCCCTTGGAGAGAAAGAAAAGGTTCAAATATGATGATGGTGACAGGTACTCACTTGTTCAGGGGACCAAAAGAGACTACTGAAGTAGGGAAGCCTCCAAAGCTGAGAACAGGAAGCTGACTGACACAGGATACATTTTAGTTTGTGGCCAAAGTTTACATATTTTTAATAACCTAAGTCCCAAGGAATTTATTTTATGACATTCATGAGATCTGCTTTATTTGGTTAATATTTTAAAATCACTATTTCTGTTGAGTGGAGGAACATTAGAAAATTGGATTATAGGAAAGAAGGCCCTAAATAAGCAACTGTGAATATCCTATTAGTGCTGTGTGAGCTTGTAAAAATGGAACATAAGGGTCCCACTTTGTCTATAGATAGGGTTCCTTCATTGGTTCATGGAGAATAACAGAGAAGAAAGGGATAGATTAGAGATAGAGCTCAGGATTGCTGATATGGTAAATGGCCAGCACTGGTAACTTTTACCTAAAAACACTGGTAGACTACATAATTTGTGTGATGAGTCTGAAGGAAAAAGAATTAAGAGTTTCCCTTTAAACAAGTTTAATGTTCATGAGATACCTGAGAAATGCCTAGGGAGAAGTTCCGAAGGAGTTTTCTGAAGGAAACCTGCACTTACAGGAGAAAACTCTCTAAATGTGTATACTCAAGAGTCACCCGTTTGTAGAATATCTTAAGAATGACTCTTTGGAGGTTCCTTCCCTTAGAATTACAGTTCATTTTGTTTATGTTAAATTATAACTACAGAAAATTATGGAGTCTGAATAGCACATTGTAGTTAGCTTTGTGTTAGGACTAGAATAGGTTTCATGAGTAAGTTCACAGACTGGAGACATGGCTCAGAATTCATATATCTAAAGAGACTAGCACAGCAGCTTTCAATGTTACTAGTACTTAAGTTCTTGGATCAGCCAGCAAATACCAATTTAGCCAAGAATGCAGCTTCAATGACTGGCCACCATAGTATCACAAGATTTGGAGATATAGTAAAGATCCAGAGGACCACACAGTGCCATGTGTTACAGCTTGTCATATCAGTGTTGCCACATTAGGTATGGAAATAGAGATTTCTGGTGACCACAAGAAGCATCTGGGCATGGAAACATTGCTTTTAACTTCTATGTGAGTTTACGAAGTCATGTTTAAATGACTGGAAATTTTCCAACATTTAGACTCCATGCCAACTACTCCAAAATGCAGACCTGTAGATAAACACTAAAGATACATTTGAGTTATGGTCTAACAAATTTGATAGCCAGAAGCTGTCTATAACAGGAAAGGGAATGTCTTATAAATGAGTAAAACTCACGGGGATGAAATATCTATATTTCTTACATAGTCTCTAAGACCAGCAAGGCAATGGAGATGGCAGTAATAGATGCTCTTCTGTAGAAGATGGAACTAATAACCTCTCATCACATACTTAAGACACTTTAAATCCAATTTGACTTGAAAAATATAAGATAAAGCTAATTCCCTTTCGATCTCACTAAAACTAGCTCTAAGCTCCCTTATTTTCCTCAGTCTTCTTTGGCCTAAGGACTGTAACAATTAAAAATACCTGTGGTGGAAAATTGAACTAGTGCTGAGTGACGAGGCCATGTGCTTAATTGCTGAGAGATGATGGAGGTACAGTGATTCCTGTGTCAATCTGACCAAGTCAGCACTCACATTTTTCATATGATGTGGACTGTGACCTGATCTCAGATATATTCAATTAAGCCTTGTACAATTCCACATTTTTTGCCTTCACATCTGCCAGATCAGCACCACTTTGTGATTTATTACAATAATTATCCCTATCACTAGTCCAAAGATAAGGGTCAAGTAAAAGTGGGTGATCTGAAAAATCTAATGTAAAAAAATTCATGAGAATATGAGCAAAGGTGGACAGCAAGGGCTCGCACCCTGTACCAGTATTAGCAGTAGCCCAGCAACTCTTGTCTCCTAGAGACTTGGGCGATATATCATCACATTAAATGAATAATACTAACTAGAGCTAAGGTTTCCTTTATCCTTGCTCTATAATTTATATTGATATAATCCACACATTTCACTGTGTAATGGGAGCTTAATCTTTATGCATATTTACCTTCCATTTCCTCACATTATAACACAGAGTGGTTATAGCTTGTGCTAAGAGTTGATACTGATAATTAGTTATCAATGGCGAACATAGGAATCTGTTCATATTAACTTGATCATGTGTAGACTTGTGCACGTGTATGTATTGTGTGTGCTTATATGTGTGCATGTGTGTGTAGGTGCACCCATATGTGTGTATGCATAGAAGCTAGATGAGATCCTCAGATGCTGTGGTTTGCAAGAAAATGGCCCCCAAATGGAGTGTCACTATTAGGAAAAAGGGCTTTGTTGGAGTAGGTGTGGCCTTGGAGAAAGTGTGTCACTGTAGGGGTGTGCTTTAGGTCTCCTTTGCTCAAGCTTCACCGAGTGTGACACCTAGACCCCTTCCTATTGCTTTCTGATCAAGGTGTAAAATTCTCAGCTCCATCTCCAGGGCCATATCTATCTGCACACCACCATGTCTCACCATGATAATGATGGACTAACACTCTGAAACTGCCACCAATTAAATATTTATCCTTATTAAAGTTGCCATGGTGTCTCTTCACAACAATAAAAACCCTAACTAAAACAGAAGTCTTCTTCTATAACTCTACACTCTATTCTCTGAAAAAGAATCTCTTATTTAACCTGGAGATGACTGATTCTCAACTAAGTTTTCTGGTCCATGACCAAGCATTCCTCTTGTCTTTCACCTCATACAGCATGGAGACTAAGGACATAGGGGTATGGTGAGCTTTTTATTTGAATCTGGGACTAAAACTTAAGTCATCCTTTTTATGCATCATGAGCTCTTACTGCTGGGCGATCTTTCTGATACCTACCTTGATAAAATTTTAGTGTCATAGGTTTTTTAATATTAAATATTTCAATATTTGCAAGTTTAAGTAAATCTTAATAATGCTTCTTTTTTCTAACATATTATTTAAATTTATAAGTTGGGAAACTGAGACAAAAGATAAGGGCAGGGAAGTTAGCACACTAGAAAATGTACTCATGGGAAAATATGGCAACCTGAATTTGTTTCCCCAAAGCCTAAGAAAAATGTAAACTTTGTTATCGCAGAGCTGGGAAGAAAGAGAAAGAAACAAGTTGAACCCGGGGTTTGCTCGCCCGGTACTCAAGTTTATTACCAAGTTCCAGGCCAGTAAGAGAACATGTCTTAATAAATAAGATAGATGGAATTTGAGAACCAACACCTAGTTTGTCTTCAGGCATCTATATGTAGGCACATACACCCCACCCCCTACACACATACCTACACACACACACACACACCAACCCACAAACTGCCCCCCCAACACACACAGAAATTAGTGTTTTCCAAAAGAGAAGGAAACATAGAGCCTGTTGTTACTGTTTAAACTGGTAACATACTAAGATGGATTATATCAAGAAAATTAGTCTTAAGCACTGAATAATAAAACAATTTGTACTACTTGTCAGCATAAAGAAAGATAGCTTTCAGTTATCAGTTCATCTTATGTTGGAAAGTATTTTTGATTAAACTAAGGGTAAGTAATCATATGACTGCAGCATGCATCTTCAGAGCTTTGTTGGAGAAGCCTGAAATTCCCATTTACCTTCAAGAAACAAAGAAAACCCTAATTTCAGGTGCTATGTCCAAAGCCAATATCCCTATACATCACCCTGCTCTTTGAGCTCTTACCCGCATGTAGAGATTCTCTGTTGAAGCTATGTCACATCATCTACTCAAAGAATAAAGATCCCCAAGTTCTGGCTCATGCAATTAATACTCATTTTTAAAGTATTAATTTTTCTTTCTGCTTTTTAACAGAACTCCATCTTTGAGACTGAAATTCTCAACAGAAAATTTGTCAACTTGCAACTATCCCCAATTTCAAAACCTTTAGTGCCAGTTCAAACAAATTAGAGAAAACATCACCAAAAAGAGATTCTTACTCACTGTGCCAACAGGTTCTAAAATAGATAGAGAAGGCTTCATTCCAGAGATGAGCTAGAAATATCTACAGCAGTTGTAAAGGGCTCAGCTAAATTATGCCATATAGGGAAAGACAGCTACCACTGCTAAATAGGCCTGCATCCTGCCAAAGCCTGATGCTCACTTAAACTGTTCAAACTCAACGAAGAAACTTTACCCTTTGAAAATTCTCCTCACCCTGCTAGATGTGCATGTTATCCAGGTTATCAAGTTTTTATCTTTCCCCTTTGGACTTCTCTTCATGTCTTAGTTCTGAGACATTTAGCTTATAGATGAATGACTCTCAGTTCTGCACAATTAGAATTTTTGTTTTTGTGGTGTTTTGTTAATTCCTTTCTGTTTACTCTGTACTCTGATTTCCACTCTAATTCTCCATTAGAAGAATTACATCAAAGCTATAGAGATCCCATCTGTGTGATTCAACCAGCGCACAGACAGGTGCAACAGACAGCCAGAAGGTGACCCTGGACACACAGCAGGTGAATGGAGCAGTGCAGGAATCATCCAGCAGATCTAGTGGCAGGCAGAATGAAGGGCAGAAGGGCCCAGGCCACTAAAGTCTAGGCAGCAAATCAAGTAGAGTTGATTCAGTAAGGAGGTGACAGGAAGACGGAGCCAGAAATGTGACCAACAAATGGAAAAACAGAAGGCAATTGGCTAGGGGAGGAGGCAGGTGGGAGGCATCCCTGATAATTTTCAGAGGAAAGGATAGCAGGGGTATGATAATAAGAGGGCAATTCTGAGGGTCTAGAGGACACCGAGCTGGCAAGACATAGTGGAAAAATATTCAAACATAAGCATCTGTCAAAAATCAGGGGTACCATAAGCATCCAAAAATGTGTGGTTTCTGGAGTCCTGCTGCTTCTTAAAAGGAGTCCTCAGCTATAGTGGTCTCACATTCTCTCCTTAGGAAAACATTATTTCTCTTCTCAGTTGACTCTTTCTCTGCAAGACCTCAGAAAGAAGAAGTTTGGTGGAGATTCTAGAAAAACAGAGGCTAACAGTGTTAACCAGACGTTAAGCCAGCATCCTAGACTGAGACTCACAGACACAGAAAATATCTTGTTTTTAGTGCTGTTGTCTGGAAACTTAAGATCATAGGTCCAGCAATGCAAGAGTCTGGTGATGACTGACATTTGGTTACAGACTACCATCTCATTAGGGACAAAAGATAAAAGGGTTCTCCTGATCTAAAAAGGCTTTTCTCGTGTGAGGGATTAAATTTGAAAGGGTATCACCAGCTTGTGATTTGAATTCATGATACCAGTTGATGCCATTACTTTGATAAGCTATGGACATTTTAGAAGATCTAACATATGAGTAGGTCACAAGGATTGTCCTTAGGCTATTCCTGACCACTTCCTATGAACTGTTCCATGCCCCCCTACCAGGGTGTGATAAACTCTCAAAGCATGCATCAAAATAAACAATTCATCTTCTAAGTTGTCATCACAGGTATTTTATCACAGCATTACTAAAAATAACTGATACACTGCAATCTTCTACAAGGCACTAATCAATTCCTAATGCCCCCATTCTCATCATTTCATTACCTGTCAAAGCCTCTTCCACCTTTTGTCTTATAGTTGGGGCTATGATGTCAACACACAGATATCAAAGTAAACTAAACCCAAGCTCTTCCCATGCAGCAAGTACAGACAAGTACTACCAAGTTCAGTGGCATCAAATGAAGTTAAGTTCCATTTCCCCAATGCTTTTATGTGTCATGCTCTGTCAAAACTTAAGTTTCATGCATTTTCAAATCTGACAAAAATATTTGCAGGCTAATTTCATTTTTTATTGAAAGTGGAAAAACTTGAGGTTAAGAGACATTACTAAATGACTTTAAGCCTTAGCTCTTTGGCTTTTTATAGTGCAAGGGCTCCTGAATATTGCAAGCTGTCTTTAATTATTAGCTGATAGGATGTTTTCATCCTTATAAAAGGTCTTTAGTGTTGACTAAGTATAAATTTAATCACAAAGGTATATATTATGAAATAGTTTTCCTTAGACTTGAATGACGAATAGATATTATGGATGATAGAAAAGTATGTGACCTCCTCAAATGCTAGAGAACTCTGGCTGAGGAAGTGTGAAACACCATGTACCATGTTCAATATTGTAGCTAGCTTTGGTGGGAGGTGGGGGAAGTTGCTGAAGGCTATTGTAGCAGCTCTGGCTGCCTGTGAGCTCACTGGGACTTGGGGTTAGTTAGTAATGCCCTGTTCCAGATGTATATAAGCTACATCAAAGATATGTATTTGCCTCTGGAAATATTCACAGGGCAATCAGGTTCCAGAGCTGTATTCCAGCTCCCCTGCTCTTCACATTTAAATGTCTCTTCTACCAGACAGGAGGATGACCAGAGTCATTCCAGTTGCTGCATGCATCAGCAGTCTGGTAGTAAGTGATGAAGAATTCTCACACCTAGCATCTCCTTGTAGGAGTAAGAGAAGATACCTCTTTGCCAGGTCTTACCACTTCATACAATTCAGTGACTAACATTTACAGACGGATTACAAGTGAAAGGACCAAATCAACACAGGACACACCAAAACAAAGTTCTCAGCAGAAAAGTGATTTATTTGCCCCAGAGGGACAAAAGGCAGGGATAAGGAGCTAAGGAGACTGAGGACAAGGAAAAAAGGAAAGGAGCCAGAGAGAAGGGGAAAGAATATTTGCCCAGAAGGGACAAAGTGGAGAGAGATTTGCCCAGTAGGCAAATGACAATTTATAAAGAGAAAATATGAAACACTGTGTTAGGATGAGTTGGTTTATTTTTGATTAAATAGATTAACTAGCATAGCCAAAGCGACTTTTGATTGTTGTACTTCAATGCTTTGATAGTTGCACCTTGGTGGTTAGCCTCAGAAGGAGAAGATACACAAATAAGGGAACAAGCCTTGATGGCTAGCTTTAGAAAAGTAATATAACTTTTTTAGTGAGGGGAAAGGGGTAAAAGGAAGAAATAAAAAGAGATAAGAAAGAAAGGAGGAAAGAAAAGAAAGAGGAAGAGAGAGAAAGGGAAAATAAAACAAAAAGTATATAAGATATTGGTTTTTTTTTTTTTTTTTTTTTTTTTTTTACTAAACTGGGAAGTTGACTGAACAGTGGACAAGTCTATAATCTAGTCGATTTGGGGTATAATGAGGTGAGAACTCATATGGCAGACTCTACTTTTTAAGTTGATACCTGGTTAGGTCTTATCTGCATTGCGAATACAACCCAACCTCCTACCTATTTCTCCATTTATTTGGTTCTTGTTACAACTATTCTAAGAATATTATATAGTTATTAGTTTGTAGGACTTTCAGCTCTACAGTCATATATTTTAGATGTGACTTTTATATAAGTCACATATAAGTGACTTTTATAACAAATCAACTTTTAATGAGTGTTTTCGATTATATATATATGCTTATATATGACATACATAAGACTATCTTGTTAATATTACTTTATCTTACAACTTTAACCAAAAAATAATGTATTGATAATAATCTTTTGTATATCTTGTAATTCTTCTACATAGATAATTATGTGGCCAATAAATAGTGAAATACTTTTTCTCTTTAGTCAGGATGTGTCCTGTTTCTTTTTCTACTTGGCCTATGTGAACACTTTAGGAATGTTATTTATATATGACAAGTGTCTAGGTTTGCATAGGATTTCAGTTATCTAATTCATCTTATCTTGCTATAATAAAATGTCGCCAATTACATGATACAAGGAAAGCAATTTTTTTTCTTATGTCTTTAGAGGCTGGTAAGTTCAAAGTCATTCATCTCCTTCTAAGCCCTTCATTGTTGGCTTATGCCATTTGCAGAAGGTGATGGTCAAATAACATTCATGAAAGAAAAAGCCCAAGACTAACTTTCATGACATGCTGCTCTTAAAATAATGACTGCTTTCCTCAAATAATAACATCAGCACAGGAGCTTGGTTCACCTTCTCAGGGTTGCCACACTGTTAAGTTTCAAGCTCACTCACTTGTGTATGCATCCTGAATATGATTAGTCTTATACTACTAAATAGAATGATAATTAAGAGTTTTGCAAAGGTTAGTTTCCTTTAAAAAAGTTATAAAAATATGTGTGTGTGTGTGTGTGTGTAAAAGTATGCATTTGCATATGCAGTTGTCCATAGAGACCAAATGAGTTCATTGGAACCCTGGAGCTGGAGTAACAAAAGGGTTTCTGGTATCAAAATTGGGTCCTTTTGAGAACTATCAGTCTTAGTCCCTGAGCCATCACTTCCACTGAGCAAAGGTTGATTTTATTTGGCTGAGACAATTTTGTTTTGTTTTTTTTTTTTCTTTTCTACTTTTTTAATTTTAAACATGAGTGAGTGTTGATTTTGTTGAGCTTTTTTACATGCTGACTAAGATGATAATATAGATTTTTTTTCTTTATTCCATTAATTCAGTGTATTACATTAATTGATTTTGGACCTTAAGCTAACCATGCATTCCAAGATAAATTCCACTTAGTCACAATGTGTAATAATCTTCATATGTTGCATAATTTTATTTGCAAATGATCAAAACATGCACTTTTGAGAGTTCTTTATTTGTAAATGAGTCTGTTGTTTATTTTTCTTCGTATCTTTCTCCTACATGTCAAGGTCATAGTAATTTCAGAAATGAGATCTGCTCTCTCTGTTTTAATTGTCTTACTTCTATTTTATTCTTATGGTATTTTGTTTATGCATACGTTTGTGTATCCACTGAGGATAGAAGAGGGCATAGGATCCCTTAAAACAAGACTTACTGACAATTATGAGCCACTATGTGGGTTCTCAGAATTTAAACTGACTTCTCTAAAAAAATCTGCTAGTACTCTTAACCACTTAATCATCTCTCTAGCCACTGTGTTCCCCTTTTTATCTGAAAAACTTTTCCTGCTAATTTTTTTTTAGTGGAGTGTACAGATACAACAGTGTATCTCTCCATTTCACTTCCGTTTCTTATCATTAAAGAGTAATTTGAAGAAATATGAAATTCTGTGTCAGTAAAGGCTTTTAAAAATATTTTTATTAGTCTTATTTGTTTTCATCACTAATGGACTGTTCATGATACCATCTTACTTCTGTGGTCAGAACCCAGGCATATGCCAACACACCAGGCTACTTCAAGAAGATTACTCCCACCCCATCTAGCGTCTTTTTTTTTTTAACATTTGATTTACTGAGATTTAAATATGATACAAATATAGTGTTCTTATTGGTATTTAACGTGCTTATTTTTCTATAGAGTACTGATTTGATGTTTCACATTTATTGAGAAATCCTTAGTCTTAGTTGCTCTACATATCCTTTTTGTTTAAGAAATTTTTTATTCATTTTACATATCAAACAAAGATCTCTATCTCATCCATCTTCTGACTCCACTGGACACTTCCTCCCAACCCATTCCTTCATCTTTTCTTCTGAAAAGGTCAGGCCTCCCATGGGGAGTCATTAAAGGCTGGTACATTAAGTTGAGGCAGGTCCAAGTTTCTCTCTCCTGAATCAAGGCTGACCAAGGCATCCCACTACAGGTAAAAAGCCAGCTCATGCACCAGGAATAGATTCTGATCTCACTGCCAGGGGTACTTCAAACAGACCAAACTATGTAACTGTCTCCCTTATACAGAAGTCCTAATCCAGCCCCATGAAGAATCCATAGCTGTCAGGGAAGCACCTAAGAGTCCAGGCAGAGAGAGTAGAGAAGGATTATATGATCGAGGGGGTAAAGATCATGAGGAGGACATCTGCAGAAACAGCCAAACCAAGTGAGTAGAAACTCATGAACTTTAGACCTTTCTATCTTTCTGCTTTCAACATATTTTGTAGTTTCCCCAAATTCCCCCAATGTTTTTTAAGCATAGCACATTGTAAAAATCAGATTCCCAGCAGCCAATCAGATTCAAATATAAAGGTATGCTCTTCTGATAAAGTTATTATTTTTATTTCTGTACTGTTTCCATGTATAATTTAGTTGTTCTCAAAAGTCACAAGATTTAGCTACTTCTTCAATATATCTACCACTAATCCAAAGACGTTTTTCTTCTCTAACACAAGAGAATATATTGAGATATTTCAATAAATTGAGAAAAATGCTTTGATATTTCAGCAAATTCATTAAGTTATTCATTTTGCTTTAACTGAATTTCAGTACATTTTCTATTTTAAGTAAGTTTTTTTTTATGCATTCAAGAAGATATAATAATCTGTAAAACATCGTATGGTGAAGCTTTTCACATCCTTTCTTACAACAAACACCTTTCTCAATATAGCATTTGTAAATAAGTTTATGAAATTGTAAATTTGGTTAGTTAACAAAGAAATGAAGACAAAACATATGTAACAAATAAAAGTTTGTAGAAATCATACCTTTCTCTGCTTAGGAGAAAAACAAGGTAGAGGGTGAAGAAACAAGTGAGAGAAAAAAAGACAGAAAGAAAGAATTCAGGATTGAGGGTGCTACATGTCTTTGAGATTTTCACCTCTTTCCTTTCCCTCTCCTACTAGTAATTAGACTAAGTACCATTAACTGGAAAGTCTTAGACTCAGTGACATTCTCCTCATCACTGTGTCATAAGCTTCTTAGGAATTCAGAGCCCCAAACCAACTTCAGGGCACCTGTGGAAAATATGCACAAAATATAAATGAACCTGTATCTTAAAGAAATCTAAATATGTTGTTAAAAAATTACCCTTGGGGCTGGAGAGATGGCTCAGAGGTTAAGAGCACTGACTGTTCTTCCAGAGGTCCTGAGTTCAATTCCCAGCAAAACCACATGGTGGCTCACAACCATCTATGATGAGGTCTGGTGCCCTCTTCTGTAAAACTGTATGCATAATAAATAAATAAATCTTTAAAAAAAAAAATTACCCTAACAAAGATATTCAGAAAGTACTTCAAGTTTTATTTAATACAAACTATATATTTGGTACAATGGAAAGGTAAGTGTCATTAAGGTGTCAATTGTTCTTTGGTGTTTAACATCCTCAACAATCTTTATTGAACCTTTAAATTTCAGTTTTTTCATTTGTAGAGTCAGGTCATGGAATCTTTCCCACATAGCTAAAATGTTCTAGGATGATTTTATATTCCATTGTGATCTTTGACAAACACACAAGCATCATTACCATTACTAAATATTAGTCTGATTTTCTTGGTATGTTGTTAGATTGGTAATTACTTTAAAGAACACTTCATAAAATCTTAACTTACAAGAGTACATATATTTATATATTCATTAATATTAAATATGTAGTGAACAATATTTTGGAAGAAGGCCAACATTAATCCCTTGTCAGTGTTTGAAAATTTGAATTTGCATTCAAACTTACCCTTACTTCCTCACATTAATTTTTTTTCAGAACTGAAAATTTTCATTACATAAATGACAGTGGCATATATATATACATAACCATACCACAGTCATATTTTAATTCTGAAAGGTTTGCATTATAACATGTAGTAGGAAAAAGCTAGTTGCAGCTATAGGGAAGTTAAAATTGAAAGAGAGAATTTGAAAAATCAATTTGTGTGTGTGTGTGTGTGTGTGTGTGTGTGTGTGTGTCTGTGTTTGTGTACACATATAGTGTGAATGTTTTTATATGCTTCTTCTCATGTGTGTTGACACAGTCACGCAGCTTGAGTTGATGTCTGGAACCACGCTGTGTTCTCTTCAATTTTGTTCATTGTTGTGGGGTCTTGATTAAAACAAGAGCTTGCCAATATGGCTAGTCTTCTAGAATGCTTACTAGGAAGAGCCCTTTGTCTATGTTCCTAAGCTAGAACTATAGGCAGGTAGTCAACATGCTGAACATTTACATTTACCTTGATACTGGGGATCTAAGGCCAGGCCACATTATTTTATAACAAGCATTTAACCACCGAGCCAGCTCCCTATTGCTAGAATGACCACCCTAACCTGTGCTCTCCAGATGAGAACCTAAAGCCATAATGATCTCATAATTTATGCTCTAAACCAAGAAACGTGAGAATGAGAGGAGGCCTGTTAGAATTTCTTCACAGTAGCAGCTGCTGGGCTACTGAACCTTTGGTAATTCTGCTTTGAAAGTTCAAAGTACACATAATTCCAGGGTGATAAATTGGGCAGTAACTTGGATACATATTTTATCTTTAAGACATAGTTCCAGAAGGCAGTAATTTCCTCTGCCAGCTCAAGAATCAATGGTACAACTCCCAAGACTGACTAACTGTTTGGTCTGAGAATTCGCTTCTTCAGAAAAGAATCTAACTATAATTCAGTAGGTATCTGTTGCCAGGCTGATGGTCTGGGTCAGATGATGTGCTGACTAGTTTTTCTCAACTTGACACACACTAGAGTTGTCAGAGAAGAGGGGTTCTCAATTGAGAACTTGCCTCCCTAAAACTCTGTCACAGGAAAACCTATAGAAGATTTTCTTAACTAGTGATTGATTGGGGGTGGGCGGTCTATTGCTCCAGTAGTGCCGCTTCTGGGCTGATGGTCCTGGATTCTAGAAAATGTAAGCTGGAAAGATCATAAGCAGTTAGCCAGTGAACAGCACTCCTCCATGATCTGTATCAGCTCCTGCCTGCAGGGTTCTGCCTTGTTTGAGTTCCTATCCTGAGTTGCTTCAAAAATGCACTGAAATATGGAAGTGTAAGCCAAATAAACACTTTCCCCAAAACTTTCTTTTGATCATGGTGTTTCATCACAACAATAGAACCCGAAGTAAGACAGATGGTTAAATGATTAGCCACCTTAGGCACTAGAACTGCAAGTTCTAAGGCCAAATTCCCCCAAAATTTGTCATGTGTATGTCAAAGGGTAGCTGGCGAACAAACTGCAGCCATGGCAGCTTATTTCTGGGCAACACCATCTTATTCCCTACACCACACATGTCCATTTCCCTAGGGCCTACTGCAAGTTCGGTTCATTATCTGTGTCTGAGTGCAACCTTACAAAATTACCTCTGTGAATTCAACAACATTTTAGAGTGGGTAGGTATACCCTATAAACAATTTCTCCAAGTGTCTTTGTAAAAATGATATCAGAGAAGTCGAAAAATAGGGGTAAACTATTATTAATATCATTGAATCAGCATAAAGGAAAGAGTAAAGCCATACAAAGTGAAAGGAAACTAAAAATATCAGCAGGGCATGGAAATGCACACTTGTAATGCAGTCAGGCAGAGGCAGAGGCAGAAGGATTGTTGCATATTTGAGACTGGCATCAGATACATTTGGTAGAATCTTGTCTCAAAACATTAACTATGATGATCCCCAGTAATAATGATAACCCAATAAAAATAGTAATCTGAATTTCTGTTAAAACCTTTGCAAGCTGAGGAACACGGTCTGATGGGAGGTCTGCTCTCTGACCTCAAAAGAGATTTCCTTCACCCTTGCAGATGCCCCTCCTCCCGACATGCCAACAACCCAGCTACTAGCCTGACTACTAGATCTGTTGCAACTCCATGCTCAGGTATATATGAGCAGAGGAAAATCAGTTTGCCTAAAACAAAGAGAGAAGAAAGCCTGAGAAACATGTGTGGCAAGGCATCATGACCAGGAAAGAGCTGTTTTCATACCAGAGATTATCTGGGCTCTGAATTCCTCAAGTCTTTCAGAAAGCTGTACTCACTGACAGTGTGGCAGACAACAGGGACAGCCAGATTTTAGGGAAAGGACAGAAAACATTTAGATGAATCATAGATGTGCTGAGTGGATGCATACATTTGTAGCTTCTGTTATGGTTTCTGTCACCTCATTTCAATCATTCAAGCAAGTTCTGATGCTAAGTCAGGAAGTGTTAGAGTATCCAAAATTTTCAGTATGGTAAAAATTAATACACTTAATTTCTTTTAAGTTTTAAATGACAAATTGTATTTAGAAATATTTTGATGTCTTATTTTTATACATATTTATTTTTTTCAGATAACTTGGAAATTGTAAAGAAACTGGCCAGAAGTTGCAGTTCAAACAAAAGACTTTAGATTCAACATTTGAGATGTCTCATTATGAAATGTTGACTATAAAAGAAAGCAAAATACTTGACAAAAGAAACTTAAGAAAGTGCTTTTTTTCTTAGAGCTTGATGTTTAGTCCATCATGCTGAGGTAGAAATGGTGCAGAAGTTACACTTGAGCTAAATTTATTTTCTCCTTTTCTCTCTCTCTCTCTCTCTCTCTCTCTCTCTCTCTCTCTCTCTCTCTCTTTCTGTCTGTGTGTGTGTTTTAAATCACTTTATTCACCAATCATCTTTTATTATTATTATTATTATTATTATTATTATTATTAACAAAGAAGTCACACTTTCTATCCTTGTATATCCTCATTCAAGGTCCCTTCCCCTCCCACCACATAAGGTCATTCTTTCTTCTCCACAAATCCCCATCCCCTCCCTGGGCAGGCAGCAGGCGGTCCCAAGGTCTCACTTACCCAATATTGCTCAGTTCAGTCTCCACTCCTGGCAGATCCAGTTTTCTCCCCCATACTTCCAGAGTGAGTTAGGTGTTCCTCTAGGGGGAGCAGAAACCAAGAAGCCAGTACAGGGTGTTTCTGATCCCAAGATGTTCAGTGGTTGTGGTTTGCAGCTTGGACATGCTTTGGTTTTTTCTTGTTTGTTTGTTTAGAGTCCACTAATGAGTGAGTACATCCCCTGCTTATCTTTCTGAGTTTGTGATTCCTCGTTCAGGAGGATATTTTCCAAGTCCATCCATTTGCCTGCAAATTTTAGGATATCATTTTTTCTTACTGCTGAGTAGTACTCCATTGTGTAGATGTACCAAAGTTTGTTAATCCAGTCTTCAGTTGAGGGACATCTAAGTTGTTTCCGGTTTCTTGCTATTACAAATAAAGCTACTAGGAGCATAACTGAGCTACTGACTTTGGAGTGTGACTGTACATCTTTAGAGTATACACCCAGTAGTGGTATTGCTGGGTCCTTGGGGAGATTGATTCTCATTTTTCTGAGAAACTGCCATACAGCATTCCAAAGTGGCTGAATCAGCTTACACTCCCACCAACAATGGAGGAGTGTTCCCCTTGCTTTGCAACCTATCCAGCATAGACTGTCCTCTGTGTCTTCTATCTTAGCCAATCTAACAGGTGTCAGGTGGTATCTCAAAGTTGTTTTGATTTGCATTTCTCTGATGGCTAAAGATGATAAGCACTTTTTCAGCCATTCATATTTCTTCTGCTGAGAATTCTCTTTTTAGATATGAACCCCATTCTTTGATTAGGTTATTCAAGGTTTTGGGCTCTAGATTCTAGAGTTCTTTATATATCTTAGAGATCAGTCCTCTGTCAATTCTAGGGTTGGTGAAAATTTTTTCTTATTCTGTAGGCTGTCGTTTTGTCCTAGTGACAGTGTCCTTGGCTATACAGAAGCTTCTTAGCTTCAGGAGATCCCACTTATTGATTGTTGGTCTTAGTGTCTGTGCCACTGGTGTTATATTTAGGAAGTGGTCGCCTGTGCCAATTCATAGAAGTGTATTTCCCACGTCCTTTTCTATCAAGTTTAAAGTGACTGGGTTTATGTTGAAGTCTTTGATCCACTTGGATTTCAGCTTTGTGCAGAGTGACAGGCTCAGATATATTTGCATTTTTCTACACACTTCCATCCATATGCCAACACCATTTGTGAAATATACTATCTTATTTCCATTGAATATTTTGGGCCTCTTTGACAAAGATCAGGTGTTCATAGGTTTTTGGGTTAATGTCTGGATCCTCAATTCTATTACATTGATCCACAAGTCTTTCTTTATGCCAGTACCAGGCTGTTTTTATTACTGTAGCTCTATAGTATAACTTGAAGTCAGGGATGGTGATACCTCCTGAGGTTCTTTTGTTGAGTAAAATTGTTTTGGCACTCCTGGCTTTCCTGTTATTCCAAATGAAATTGAGTATTACTCTTTCAAGGTCCAAAAAATTGTGTTGGGATTTTGATGGGCAGTTCATTGAATCTGTAGATTGCCTTTGGTAGAATCGCCATTTTTACTGTGTTGATCCTACCTATCCAGGAACATGAGAGAGCTTTCCATTTTCTGATATCCTCTTCAATTTCTTTCTTCATTGATTTAAAATTTTTGTCAAATAGGTCTGTTACTTCTTTGGTTATAGTTACTCCAAGGTATTTAATAGTATTTGCAGCTATTATGAAGGGTAATGTTTCCCTTATTTCTTTTTCAGCTCTTCTATCTTTAGTGTATAGAAGGGCTTCTGATTTTGTTGAGTTAATCTTGTATCCTCCTACATTGCTGAAGGTGTTTATCAGCCGTAGCAGTTCCTTGGAAGAATTTAGTGGGTCACTGGTGTATACAATCATATCATCTGCAAATAGAGATAGCTTCACTTCTTCCTTTCCAATTTGTATGCCCTTAATCTTATTTCGTTCCCTTATTGCTTTAGCTAAAACTTCGAGAACTATATTGAATAGATAAGGGGAGAGAGGACATCCTTGTCTAGTTCCTGACTTTAGTGGGATTGCTTTGAGTTTTTCTCCATTAAGTTTGATACTGGTTGTGGGCTTCTTGTAAATCTCCTTAATTATATTTAGGTATTCTCCCTGTGTTCCTGATCTCTCCAGGGTTTTAATCATAAAGGAGTGTTGGATTTTGTCAAAGGCTTTTTCCACATCTAAGGATATGATCATGTGGTTTTGTTCCTTTAGTTTGTTTATATGATGGATAACATTTACAGTTTTTCGTATGTTAAACCAGCCCTGCATTTCTGGGATGAAGCCTACTTGGTCCTTGTGGATGATATCTTTTATGCATTGTCGTATACGGTTTGCCAAAATTTTGTTGAGAATTTTCGCATCAATATTCATGAGGGAAATTGGTCTGCAATTCTCCTTCTTTGTTGTGTCTTTGAGTGGCTTGGGTATTAGGGTGATTGTGGCCTCATAAAAGGAATTTGGCAATATTCCTTCAGTTTCTACTGTGTGAAATAGTTTGAGGAGTAACAGTAGTAATTCTTCTTTGAATGTCTGGTAGAATTCGTCACTGAAACCATCTGGACCAGGGCTTTTATTTTTGGGGAGGTTTTTAATGACAGCTTCAATTTCCTTAAGGGTTATAGGCCTGTTTAGGTAATTAATCTGATCTTCATTTAATTTTGGTAGATGGTACGTGTCCAGAAAGCTGTCTATTTCTTCTAGGTTTTCTATTTTTGTGGAATACAGATTTTCAAAATATGACCTGATAATTCGCTGTATTTCCTGGGGGTCTGTTGTTATGACCCCCTTTTCATTTCTGATTTTGTTGATTTGGACACTCTCTCTCTGTTTTTTGATTAGTTTGGCTAAGGGCTTATCTATCTTGTTAACTTTCTCAAAGAACTAACTCTTAGATTAATTGATTCTATGTATTGTCCTTTTTGTTTCAATTGTATTGATTTCAGCTCTAAGTTTGATTATTTCCTGCCATCTACTCCTTCAAGATAAGTTCGCTTCTAATTGTTCTAAGGCTTTCAGCTGCACTGTTAGGTCTCTAGTGTGGGATTTCTCAAGGTTTTTCATATAGGCATCTAGCGCTATGAATTTTCCTCTTAAGACTGCTTTCATTGTGTCCCACAAGTTTGGATACATTGTAGATTCATTTTTATTGAATTCTAGGAGGACTTTGATTTCTTTCTTAATTTCTTCCTTGACCCAGAGATGGTTCAGCTGATTAATGTTTAGTTTCCATGAGTTGGTAGGCTTTCTTTGAGTTTTGATGTTGTTGAAGTCTAACTTTAGGCCCTGGTGGTCCGATATGTTACAAGGGACTATTTCCATTTTTTTTGTATCTGGTGATATTTGCTTTATGACCAGTTATGTGGTCAGTTTTGGAGAAAGTTCCATGAGAAGCTGAGAAATATGTATATTCCTTTGCCTTTGGGTGGAAGGATCTGTAGATATCTATGAAATCCATTTGCATCATAACCTCATTTAGACTCCTTATTTCTCTGTTGAGGCTCTGTCTGGTTGATCTATCCAGGGTTGAAAGTGG